>LPNX010523541.1:35320-70864 GCA_001517045.1 Pseudotsuga menziesii | reverse complement strand
TTTAAAGTTGTGATTTAAGACTGGAAGGCGTTGAGGGTAGGGCCCCCTTCAACACCAATCCTTGGTATTTTAGTATTGTGCATTTTACAGTAGTAGAGTAACATTTTCCTCTTTTTACAGTGTTTTTAGAAATATTAATGGTTTTTCTCATCTATGAATTGAAATCGAATGCATGCCTGCAGGTCATTAGTTAATCTCATTTGCATTTTGATCTAGCGCAGAGAATAGATTTAGAAGTGATCTGTATTTAAAATCTCTTTTGGTTTTTAGTGTGAGTTGCTTATTAATGATTACGGCAATGATGAAATATGTGATAACTTTGCTTTGATTTATTATAGAATCGATTGAGAGTAAATCGAAATTTCACCTTTCCTTTGCTGCTAGCATTAAAGAGATCATTGAATGGTTACAGGATTGGTTTATAAATCCTTTTGTTCATCAAATTTGCAAAGTTGTAGGGTGCTTTTATTGTGTTGAGAACAACATTTGCCATATTTGTAAAGTTAGCAGAGGATTTAAGACTTTAATCCACAGAGTATTTAGGGTCACGCAGCCTTTTGGATTGGTCATGTAAGGATTGGAGCATGCTTTTTTTCGTTTTATGAGATGTAACCAACTTCAAACAAAGTATTGCATTCCATTAAGGATTTGACAGTGTTGTATTTATGGTATGAAATAGATTTTGCAAGACAGGTAAATAAACTTGAGTGTGTAGTCTTGAATAACCTTAGCATAGGGTGCAAATAGAATATGCTTGACACCAACAGCAAGCTAGATTTCAGTTTGCCAATCATTTATGAGTGACATAGAATTTAAGAAGAGTCAGAATTTGTTTCCATAGTTGCTTGAGGGTGACAGTGGTTTAAAGACATTAGATCCTGTAGGGTTAAGAGTGGAGTTTTTAAGTCAACTGAACAGATTCACTTTGAAACTAGGCATTTATTCATTAATCTCTTTCATTTGTATAATAGGTTATTATTGTAGCTGAGTGTAAACTGTTGAGTGCTTTAAACGATTGTTGTAGTTTAAGGGTTTATTTACTTACCTAGCAGGTTGTTTTATCTTAGAAATAAATCATAGTGTTGCAATTTGATATTGTTTTTCAAATGGTTGTAGTTTAATACTATTTTGATAGACTTCTATAGTTTAGAATTTCCTTGGAAGATTAGTATCATTTTTGGAATATTTCTATAGGTTGTTGTAGGTCATATTGAGTTTGACAGTTAGCAAATCGGTTTCCTTTGCTTTATCACAGACTTAGGAGTCCTTAGCATAGATCACCCAGGACAGCAATAGTTTCATTTATTTCATTTTCATTTGAAAGTAGACTAGAATTCTTATCAGCACGAGCATTAAGACTACCTTGCTTGCACATATAGTGTAGCAGCTCGAATTTTACGCACCCTGGTTGACAATTAATCGAAGGTAAATTAACTAGTGATAATTTTACCCAACAAGATTTCTCAACAATATTTCCTGCAACTTCAACCATAGTTGACTGATGATATGCCTGGCGGTCCTCCAGTGCTGCATAAATTCTAGGGACTGCCCTTGCTACTTGACCCACTGTTTCTGCTCCCTGAATGTTATAAGCTGGCCTTGCACTTTCATTCTCGAGGGGACAATATCTACGCGTGTGAGGTCCTTCACATTTCCAACATTTGAGTGGACCTTTATTTTGTTGTGTCTCTTTAGGCTTTCCACCTGTCACTCCAACGGGATTATTCACTGCTTGGGATGGCTACTTCTACTGATTCCTGAATGTAGAAGTTTTGAAACCTTTCTTTCTTTGGTCAAACTTCTCATTCTTCTTGTCCTTCCATACCTTATGGTAATCAGGTTTACCTTTGCTTTGCTCATAGAAATATTTAGCCTTTCTTAGTGCTTCTTCGAGAGTTCTCGGTTCATAGAACTCAATTCTATCTTTGTAGGCTTGAGGAAATCCACTTAGAAACTGTTGGATTTTTACTTTTTCATCTCTGATATACTGGACATACCTCAAAAATTCCAAGAATTTATTTAGATATTCATCCATGGTTTGTTGTCCCAATCTCAACTCATGAAATTCCTTGATCTTGTCATCATAATACCTGTCAGAAAGGTATTTCTTCCTGAAATACTTCTTGAACTATTTCCACTTCAGTTTCCTTTCACTAATCTTCTTTACCTGCTTAAAGTGTTCCCACCAAATGGATGTCCTTCCATTCAGATTGAATATGGAAACTTGTGCCTTCATGTTTCCTGAATAATCCTACACCTAAAAGTACTTCTTGATCCCAAGAAGCCAAGCTTTAGCTTCTTGTCCTGTATTTATCTCACCATCAAATGTAGGAGGTTTAGCTTTCCTAAATTCATCTCAAGAGAGATCCCTATGGTTCCTTCTTCTTTTCCTTTTATGAGAAGATGAATTTGTATCTCCACTGGATTCTTCAGAGTCAGATGATCCACTGGAAGTCCTTCTTCTTCTCCTAGTGCTACTCTTACTACCTTCTAGTCTTGATGTACCTCGTCCATAATCTATATTTTTTTGTAAATCTGTCAAAGTCTGCAATATGGAAGCATTCAAATAATGCTACTCTTCCTAGGCTTTAACCAAGATTCTCATGGTGGCTGCAACCTCGGACGGTGTCCGCTGGAATCTCCTTCCATTAGACTCTATGTCCTAATTTCCATTACGGACATTTTCTCCAATGGAATCTTCTAATCGCTCGTAAGACTCCTGAGCATCATACCCATCATGGGTTCTCATGAATGAACCACCTCTTACTTTACCACACTGTTCTTTCTGGAGTACTGCTCGTGGAAATTATCTATAGTTCTACAAATGTGTTAGTAGCAAACTGTTAGATGCATAACATTAATATAAATAAAAAATACTTACCTTTTTCTTCTGGAAATTTCATAGAACAACAATTATGTTAAAACATAGAATTTTCTCTATTTATTTTCAGCCCTTTGACCACGGATCGTTTACTGAAATATGCTGAAAACCAACTGAAAGATAGTCGAAAACTACATGAAAAATTACTGAGAAATTCCTTCGAAAAACTCAAATTTCCTTAGGCCCTAATTGGACCTCATCCTAGCTATTCTGCCAACACTGCGGTAGTCAAAACAATTACACTTCTTATCTGCATCGACAAGCAGATCGACTATTCATCGGCGATCTGTTCGCTTACTCCCTTCCGACGTTTAGGCAATCAAACCACTAATTCCCTGCTACACATCGGCAGTTTGTTGGTTTATTTATCTCCGACGTTTCGAGTCCAGAGCGATCTAAACCCCTTAATCTACAACGGTGATGAAATTGTCTATTCATCAGTGGTCTATTGTTTACTCCTTTCCCACGTTTCGGTGGGTAAAATGATTAAACTCCCACTCTGTATCGATGAGCAAAACATATGTCGATTGGGTGCACAGTCGACGGCAGAAAGTGTTCTTACTTCGGTTCCTGTGGGAAATCGACTAGGATTTCGATCAGCGATGTCAACTACTACTCATCAGGCATTTCAAGGGTTGAAACTTCTAAATTCGCCTGCTGAATCAGCGAGTTACTCATCTGATTCCTTCCGCCACATCGGGCCCACAGTGGTCTATTATCCCGCGTCTGATTGACGATTCGCTAGTCTATTTTCATTTGCATTACTGGGTCCTTAGTGGTCTATCCATCCGAATATGTAACGATGCTAAGGTCTACCCATCGGTGGTTTCTTTAGCTAAATTTCTCTGCGGTATTGACAGTCGGACATGTTGTTCACCGAGTGCACAGTCCTTTGGGCAGCCACAACGGTGGGTTTACAGTCTTCCTTTTCCTTCCAATTGGTGATTTGAACCTTAATACTCCTTCGATGACCTTATACAAAATTTACAACATTTCTTCGGTGGCTAGGTGTCCTACGCATCAGACGGTTAGTCATCAAGCCTTCTGCAACAGCGGCCCACAATCAAAATAAGTCTTCCGTAGCTCCTGACTTTGTCGGAGGTTAGAGCCTCTAGAGGCCATGACATCAGCGCTCGGATGCACTCCCCATTAGGTGGTTAGTCTTCTCGATCTCCGTAATGGTAGATGTTCAACAAACTTGGAATAGCTCATCGACGGCCACATCCTCTGATCATCGGTGATGTGATCAACTAACCATCGCCGATGGCCGATGGTTCCATGACTTAGAAAAATTTTGAAAATTTTTCTCTTTCGCAAATTCATGTAACTATCGGTCAGCTCTATCTTCCCTTATACATTGTGCATCAACTAAGAACCACCCTGGCATCGGCAAGTGGAATTTGTAACCATCAGAGGTTTAGTAGACTAGGCTTCTGCAACGGCGGCGCTTTGTTCCACTAATTCCTTCCGCTGTAGTCGTCAAATTTCACCGCATCGAAAACATGATCAGTTGTGCGTTAGTGATGTGATCAACTAATCATCGTCAATCACCGATGGTCTCATGACTTCATCAAATTTTTCAAAATTCCCTAGCATCGGCAGTTGCAAGCTCTATGCATCCGAAGCATAGTGGTCTAGCCATCCGCAATGGCGGGTGCTCAATCAACTAATATCCGCTGATGATTTCAACACTTAAACAAAAATTTAAAAACTTTCTTCTTCTGTCAACAGTCGGAACCACTAGCACTATTGCATCGGTGTTTTAGTCCCCATGGCAGTCGCAATGGTGGCAACCCATTCAACTAACTCTTGTTGATGTTCATCGGTAGTTTCCCTGTCTAACCATCGACGATGAGAACAACTATCTTCCGCCGATCACCGATGGTCATACTTAGAAAAAAAATTCAAATTTTTTTCGGTCACCATCCATCGAGTGGACTTCCCATTAAGTGCCTGCTGCATCGGAAGATCTTATCACTAAGTCTTTCAATGGACCAATAGTTCCAGCACTTAGAAAAAATTTTGAGTTTTCCTGCCACAATTTCTAATTGCTGCTGGGTAGAAGGAAACCTGCATCTGCTATCTGATCTGTCATGGCCCATTTAGGCCCATGCTGCAACCAGAGCTCTGATACCACACTGTAACGTCCCTAACCCTTCAACCAACGAAGAGGACACTACGATATGTCAAATCATCTGGGAATCTAGCCCCATGAACATGAACATACATACATATAGTGCTGAAGCATGATAATTAAAATCATAAAACATATTACGAAGCATAATCATTCATTATACACAATGGAAGAAAAACATATCAATCAACACTTCATGCATATATAGATCAGCATTTAACATGTATATCATCATTCATCAAACGTAAATATGATTGTAGACACAAGTTAGGAAAGCATACTTATCTTATAAAGAGCTTGTTCCGCAACCAGCTACCTCGCTGCAACATTCCACCCAACTATAGGCTCATGTGCTCCTTAATCTTTCAGCAACACTGCCACCCCCGAGCCAGGCATGATTCCCTAAGGAATAAGGAACTAACAGGATTACACGTATCCAAGGATAACAACACCACTAGGGTACATAGTTAAACCAAGCCAACACAGTTGGGTTTATCAGGCGAATAACAGATTAACGAAGCCAACAAAGTTGGGTTTATTAGGCCATCCAAGAGTTGGGAAAGGCTAATGCTAAGTTGGTGCACCGACACCAGAACCAGACTAGCTTCTAGAACACCCACACACACCCAACACAAGGAAATCAGTCATTTCTCTGCAACGCAGTCCCTCAGACCCTGATCTCCCTTCTAGTGCTATTCAGGGGTTGTGGAGAAGAAGACCAGCTCAGCGGCTCTGTCTGTGTGGTTCTCAACCCACCAGGTTTATCAAGCACTTCAAGCCCTCATTCACCACTCCAATGTAGTCTGAGGACAAAACCACTGCATGCAAGTAGCCAAATAGCTATTCAGCTTTTACAGGGGAAAAACACAGTCGAACAGAATGCAAGTATTCATAGCATTCTTCAACTGATATCACCATAAAAAGGGAAAATACAGCCAAGCAAATCGTGGGCAAGCAGCAACCCTATACAACTAGGAACCCACATCAAACAAAACACACTGTACTCGATAGGAAAGCTTACACAGACCGGGAATGGAAAATACCAGAATTCCAATCTCCGCGTGAGAGACAAAACACAACCCACAGAACTATGGACGCAATTATAGCCACAATTTCAACGTTGAAAATAACAAGACAATACGTTTTCTGATAAACATGGAAAAAGACACAAAACTCTGCGTGAATTAGAGGAGAGAAAACAATCCACCAACCCTCGAATTCATGAGGTAGAGGAGAACCAACATCCCCGCAGGCCAACAATATATGCGAAAATGGGAAGGTGACCCCCCAATAATCAGAATGTGGAACCTTTAACTCAGTCCACATGAATAAACTGAACAGCCACGATCAGGGTAGTGGACAGGCCAATAGACACGTCATGGAGAGAGAGTGAGCGGGCATGGGCATGGTTTTCCTACCAGCCAATCGTTGTCCCAAATAACAATGGAAATACTTAAGGGTGGTGGTGACACATGGCTTTCCCCCATGACTCAATTCCCAACATTCCCCTTTCCTTATCCTTCAGAATCATGCCCCTTCTCATTTTAGTTTCCCTGAACATAGCTGGTTGGGTTATTTAATTAAAATGTGTGTTTACATGATGCCACAATTAAATATATGCCATATGTCTCGATATCCATCGGTCACCATTCCCAAAACATAAACAAAACATAACCAAATCGATGGTGGGGCCTTGGCCTTTAGCTCCGCACCAAGATTATTTACAATATACGTATCATTTATTTTTAATGTAAGCAGGATTAAAACTGGGGTATTACACTACACCTAAACATCAACCGTAGCCGCAGCCCCAACAACATCCACAACATCATCTGCAACCGCAACATCATCCACAGCCGCAACATCATCTGCAGTCATAGCATTATGCATAGCCACAACCACAACCACATCCCCACATGCAAGCATCAGGGAGTTATTTGGGCTCCTCCATAGTCCACACAATTCCCTTCCTATTTCCCCTGCCTGGTGTCATTAGTAAGCCAGTAATGGCTACCTTAAACTTACCCAATTTCAGATAGGGGATTCCCGTTTTAATGTCCCAGTTTTGACCCCATTTGCAATAAAAGGTACATGATGTATATTTTGTAATTAATCATGGTGTGGAGCTAAAGGCAAAATCCCCACCATCAATTTGGTTGTGTATGTTTCGGTAATAGGGATCGTTGTCGATGGTGTTATGAAGAGAAATTCCTATGGCTTGGGGTACCACAATAGACAGCTTTGACTCCAGAAATCAATCTTTCCCAATATGCAATAGAAATAAAATGTCTAACACTAAAGGATCAGACCTCGTACCTTATTCCGAACAGTTGAAGTAGATACCCATTGAGCTTTCCAATCTTCATCTTTAATTGATATAATACTCCCTCAACAACAAGTAAACAATACAAGAATACTATATATCATGGTGTTAGATCTATTCTAGCATATATAATGAATAATGTAAAAGCATTTGACATATTCCAATGGATACAGTATTCAATCAAATACACATCACTGGACAGTAAAAGATAGTTCTTATTAATATAAATCATAGATTACAAGATAGATACAAACTCTGACGGCACGTCTGCGAACCGGAGAAACTGAATCCCCCACTTGGGCCTCCACCACCTCAATCCTGCATCTCACGATAGCAAGCTCACTAGCAAAAGGAAATCTTGGGAAGAACACAAAAGTTATCCAAAGGGACAAAGGGATGCAGACTCAAGCATAAATTTCAGCAACAATGGACTATAGTTTCGTTGCTTTCAATCTCTCTATATGCCTTCAATGTACCAAGGGATTCCTTATATAGCTTCACAAGGGATAATAAAGGGTCAAATCGGAGCGATCTCAAGGCATATGGAAGGCCAGGAGTCGAATGAGTCGGATCCATGTCAAGGAAAACTCCAAAAGGATTTGGACTATGCACACATCCCGATGTACGCGGTTATAGGAGTCGAACCCACGTATGTACGCGGTTATCGGGTAAAAAGCCGCGTATATGATTTTTTATATAGTTTTAGGGATGATCAAGGAAACATCAAAGGATAAAATATGGTCCATGGGGTCTAAAGAGTCTGCAGCGGGACAGGGGAAGGCTATACAAAGTGTGATTCACCTAGAGTGGTGAAATCCGCTATAACATATGCCCCCTAATGTGTGAGGTCAGAGGGGTTACATGATGGCCGAAATACATTATAAGTTCATCCCAGAAGTGGAGTGATGAAGGATCCCAAATGGAAGACCAGCCACCCAATCAGCATAGTACAATGATACAACTCTGCATATAACTACAAGTACATATAGTAGTCCTGGATATATAAGAGTACAATGGCCATGAATAGACATAATACATGATATCACATATGTGGTCATCACCACGTACAATATACATAGATCAGAATCTCCATGATGAAGATATACAAAGGACCATGATCTCCAAAATGGTTGAAGATATATAATAGATCAAGATCTCCATAGTGGCTGGAAATGTCTGACATACACTGGAATCAAGTCATGAGAGCTGAAATATCATGACCACTGGCACGATCAAGGAGGTAGCATATAAGAGATGCCACCAGTCTGGAAGGTCTTCTACACAAACCGCTACGAGTACATGTCCTACTATGCGAATAGAGGTGTCGAGGTCGAACATAGTAGTCCATCGTCTGATTACCGGTCATTGATGTATACCGTTAACAGATGCGAGATTACCCACCGATAATGAAAATGGGAATCAAGGTACTAGAGTGCAAACTAACAAGTGTGAATAGATGTGTTGAGGTCGAACACTTGAGAGAATCCATCGATCAGGGGACATTGATGTATTCCCAAGAAACTGTCGATGGAAAGAGAACCTGCCACTAATGACTGCAAGTCTCAAGGCACTCAAAAGGACTCTAGATTCCAATCCAGAATAAATGATCTGAAGTCGATGGGATTAAATCTGTTGGAAGGAGGGCATTAAGGCATCCCCCATCATCCAACATGAGGTACTCAGCAAAGCTATCTAATGTGGAAGGACTCGATCATAAAGTGCATGAACCAGTAATTGTACTGGGAATGGCCGACATGCAAAGTCAAGATAAATGAGGAATGGCCAACATAGGTTTCAACTTCCTTCGAACAAGAGCATAACGACATATGGTGACTGAATGAAGGCAGCATAGACTCGATATACAAACTGGGACATCTCTATGACACAGGAGGCATCAACAGAGGCTCCATAAGGACTGGAAGCTTAACCAGTCGGTGGAGATAAAATTAGATAAACAAGTACAGCTCCTAAGTCAAACTATAACCCAACCAATGGATGTGATATACAGTGCTCTATTCGAAGGCGACATGACTCGACAGCTACCAAAGATAACATCTTTCCTTGTTCGGCTTTTTGGTTTTTTGGTTTTTTTTGGACTTTTTCAGTTATTTGAAAAGCTTGAAAAAAGAATAAACTAGGTTTATAGTTACAAACTAAGAGGAGACGAGTGTCATAAGGGAAAAAAAACTAGTTCCAAGCAGTGGAACATACCTATGCTCAATGCAAGGATACATGTGTAGGATATCGACACTCGGGGAAAAATCCCCTCCCGGTAGAAAGGGAAATCAAGCTGCGAAGGATATATAAAATGGCTCTGCATGGCTAGACATGAGACAAGCTCGGCTATATGGCTGAAACGCAATGTCAGGGGAGCCGGCATAAATTTCAATAAGGAAGGAAAATCTCATGATAATGCATTCACAACTTGACATAAGGGGAGTTCGGAGGGAAACAGGCCAGCATAATATCAAGAGGAGTATGAAGCTCTTGCGAAATGTCATGGCAGTACTATACAATGGACTTCCACACCCTAAAGGAGAAAACGTCGGTATGGGCACCAAATGCAAATAAGGCGCTAACTAGGGTACCCATGTAAGGTGAAGCTCTACCACTCACATCATGCCACTTCTAAAGCAGCAAGAAGGTTTTGTGACATAATAGAGTGGGTTCGTACCTAAGGTCATGGTGACATGGTCATAAGGTCATGCAAAATGAAAAGGGTGGTGAACCTAACCTATATGCTAGTATAGACATTATACCTGAGATCAGTATGAACGGGTCAATCCAATGGCTGAAATGGTACTGAAAATGGTCTTCTACATCACAAATTATGTCAGAAACGGTCCAAAATGGTTAGAAACTGTCAAAACTATAGGAAAGGGGGTAAAAATTTTCAAATATTTGAAATTTTTTCTATAAATAGTAAAAAATATAAATCATTTGAAACTTTTACCCATTGGAGCTCTGATATTCAACTGCAAATTCCAAGAGATCCAGCCGGCAGAATTCACCACCGTTTCTTCCAGGTAGTTACTCATGCTCTCCTCATGCATTTCAATATAATTTTTGTTGATTTTCATGGTAAAATGAGGTAGTTTAGGCCATCTCTACATGAGTGCTATGGCCCACATGGATATCGAATCTTTTCTCGCGTATAGGGTTGGCTATACATGGAGAAGAGGCTAGAAACCGCGTGCATACACGGCTGTTTGCAAAACACTCGCGTATGACGCCGCGCAAGGAAATTTATAAGAATCTAATGGGAAAAATGACAATTTCTTTTGCAGGATGGTGCTAGAATGGAGAGAGTGTGAGCATGGTGAAGTAGAGGAAGCTATAAGGGTTGACATGATGGCTCAACAAGATCTTAGAAGATGCGGACTCTACAAGTTTTGGTGCCTTGGTGTCTTGAGGGCCAAACCAAGACTGCTAAAAATGCTGGTAAACTATTAGGATCTAGACTCAGAGTCCTTCAGGATAGATGGGATGTCTCTCACTATAGAGGTGGAAGACATATACTTTATCACAGGTCTATCTAGATGAGGGGAGGTGGTGAACCTTCGTTCCTGAGGTGGGACAGGCGATGGGCTTACTATCGATGAGTACGTAGCTGTGTACTGCTACCCAGATACTGAGAAGGTGGGAAGTCAAGTACCCACCAATGCTATACAGGTGCTAGGCCTAAAGGCCATACTACTGATGCTAGGTAGGATAGCAGGCTTAGCCTCACTCCATCAGGCCTTGTGGCCACTGATGTTCTATGCAGTGGAGTGTATGAGACCGACCATATACGACTGGAGTACTACACTACTGAGGAACATGAAACACCAGCTCAGTGAGTGTAAGGCAGGTAGGATACGGAACTTCAGGTTCAATAGCATATTGAGCACGTTTTTCTTCGAGCGTGTTCCAGGATTGAGCCCTAGAGTGGACGTTCCTCTCCACGGGGTTCGAGATCCGTCCCAACAACGTTGGGCAGATGCTATGCACATAATGGGGGGTGGTAGGGTGGCCAACCCATATCCAGCTGAATTCTTTCCATGGTGGTGACGACGGATTGTTTCCATAGATGACTACCCCTATGGAGGGATAGATTTCCAGGGGTATCGGACATGCCATTGCCACCAGAATCGGCATACGGAGAGATAGGTACTGAATCTCAACTCTAAATTTTTTTTTGAGTTATTTAATTTTTTTGTATTTTCTTGATTATGTGGAATCAAAAAGACATGTTTTTGTGTGACAACACATAGTGACATATACCATTCATGTGCAGATGTGGGACCACAACGACCAGAGGGCTTCCCACATCATAGACGGAGGGGAAGAGGGGATGACATCACAGGTGCAGATGCGGAGCAAACGCTCCAGGGAATTCATACCACTTCGTGCGACTGACTCATAGAGTTCCCATGGTGCAAGTCGAGGACTTAACTGAGTCCATGCAGCGACAGGTGGTGGGCGTGCCACGCGCATGGGTGCGTTTATTCCGTCGGCTAGCTAGAGCCGTAGTGACGTATCATGATCACAACCCTCCCCCTCCACAGGATTAGACACTGGGAGTGTATA
The DNA here is from genome assembly GCA_001517045.1 of Pseudotsuga menziesii. NCBI lineage: Eukaryota > Viridiplantae > Streptophyta > Pinopsida > Pinales > Pinaceae > Pseudotsuga > Pseudotsuga menziesii. Next base: position 58,957 of record LPNX010523541.1, on the reverse strand, counting down.
TGTTTTGTACGACCGTGTATTATATGATGGAATCTTTGAAAGCTCCACTTTTGTATATGACACTATGTATTACCACATTTTTTATATATATAAAAGGTTTTATGGTGATCGGTTTATTTATTTGCATGTGTAAAAATGTTTATGATTAATTTATTATGAATGAAACAAATGCCAATCTAACACATAGTTAGCATATGAGTCAGCAACTTGATTATCATTTCTTGGAATGTGTATATATGTAATACTGTCAAATTGTCGTTCTAACAATCTCACACGTAAGAATCTTCTCAATAACGTTGGATCTCTAACATGGTACAAACCATTGAGTTGTGACACTACTAACTCCGAATCAAGACGTACCTCAAGAGAGAGAATTCCATGTGAACTGGCATCCCGTAGAAGCTCAATAATGGCACTATATTCAGCAACATTGTTGGAAGATGGCCGTAGACATACACCTCCTGAAGACAGTACCTGACCCATAGGAGTATAAATCACCCAAGAAGCAGAGGCTGAGTGCTGAGTGTGATGGCTTGCACCATCCGTGAATCCTATGTAGGTGGAAGATTCCATTGACATCTGCCAAAAGAAATGGAAACTAATCACAAACCCGATCACGATAAGAAAAAGACCTAACTATGAAAAGATGTACAATAATATACAACAAGTAGCCTTGGATAAATATCATGCATAGTACTTTTTGAGATAGAGCCCATTTCTAGGCTCCGCCAAAGCTGTGCCTTCGTAATCGACTAACTCATAGGCACCCTTCTCTAACACACGCTTGACCACGTAAGGACCACGCCACATAGGATTAAATTTCCCTGCCCCCAAGGGTTCTTTCGATTGATCCCACAAGAGGACCAAGTATCCTTCACTAAACACTCTTGGACAGACAGAATTTTCATATTGGACCTTAACGCGATGTTTATTAACCTCTAGAGCCACCAAGGCATCTCGACGCTGCTCATCAAGTTGCTCGAGGTGGACCAAACGCTCTTCCAAAGGTGAAGTGTCTGGTAAGAGTTCCACAGCTAGCTTCAACGAAGGAATCTCGCATTCAACCGGCAATATCAACTCCACTCCATGTACAAGCTGATATGGAGAAAAACTAGTGGCAGTCTTAACCGTGGTTCGATATGCCCACAAATCAGGGTATAACATAATATGCCAATTCGTCTTGCTTTGTGCGATGGTTTGTTGGAGAATGGACTTAAGTGATTTATTCACTGCTTCAACCTGTCCATTCGCTTGGGGGTAGTAAGAAGAGGAGTGCTCTTGCTTATACCCTAACTTGAATTCCAACTCTTCCATCATACGGTTCTAAAAGTGCAAGCCATGGTCAGTGACAAGCTCTTTCGGAATCCCAAACCGAGTAATGATTTGGTTGAATATGAAGTGAGCGGCTGTCTCACCGTCAGATTTTACTGTAGGCATTGCCTCAACCCATTTCATGAAATAATCCACAGGCACTATAATATGATGGTGCCCCCCAGCCGAAGCTGGTTGCAATCCATAAAATCGAGCCCCCACTTGGTGAAGGGACCGGTGGTGATAATGGGATGTAACGGGGCAGGCTTCGAGCGCATATTTCATGTGAACACCTGGCAAGGGTGGCACCTCTTGACCGCATCTACACAATCTTTAAAGATCGACAGCCAGAAATAACCCGCTCTCAAAATCTTTTAAGCTGTAGAAAGCCCAGATAAATGAGCACCACACGCCCCTCTGTGGCAATCATTCAGCACAACCTCAGCCTCCTCATGAGTTAAACAACGTCGTAAAATGGAATCTACCCCACGGTGGTACAAAGTATTGTCCACTATAAGGTAGTTCTTAGAGACGTGACATAATCGTCGTCGTTCATCTCGTGAGAGGTGAGTAGGGGTCCTCTGTGTTTGCAGATATACTATGATATCTCCATACCATGGGTCAAACATGGAGATTAAGAAGATGTGTTCATCAACAAACGTATCTTCACAAACAAACTCCTCAACCTCGATCGAGAAATCTGATATAAGCTCTGCAAAAATTAATGACTTCTTCGATTTTACCGAAACAAACTTGAGATAGAACTCTTGTAGGATGACAATCCATTTATTATACTTCCCCCCAATCATCCTTCGTGTGAGGACGAACTGAAACGGATTGACATGGGCCACAATCGAGGTCTGGCGAAGGAGAATATAATGTCTCAAATGCTGAACCGCATGTACGGTCGCTAAAGCAAGCTTCTCGACATGAGAATAACAAATATCTGCGTCAATAAGGTTTTGGCTCAGATAATATATGAAATGCTCCTAGAGCTCCTCATCCTCCTGAACCAATACCATACCATTCATCTCTAAAGACGCGGCCACATATAATAGGAAATCAAAGCTATAATTCGGAGGACTAATCATTGGGGCCGATGCTAGGGATCGCTTAAGTGCATCGAAGGACTCCTGGGATCGCTCATCCCATTCAAAGGGAGTATCCTTCTTCAAGAGATGCATGAAGCCTCTAGTCAAATTGGCAAAGTTGACCACAAATATTCGTAAGAAGTTTTCCATACCTTGCAAACACTGAAGATGATGAATATTCTTCGGGGGAGACAACTGAAGTATTGCCTCAACCTTTAAGGGATCGACTCTTATGCCCTCCTTTGAAACGATGAATCCTAATAAATGACCTGACTTCACGCAAAAGATGCACTTATGAGGATTTAATCGAACCGAATAGTGCCGCCATCTTTCGAAGACCAATCTCAAGTGATAGGAATGACACAATCTCATACGAGAATGAGCAGCAAGGTCATCCAAAAATACTTCAATAATAGACTTGAGATCATGGAAAATCAAGGTCATTGCCCACTGAAATGTAGCTCTGGCATTTTTAAGGCCGAAAGGCATCTTCCGATATGAAAATGTTCCCCAAGGACAAATAAATGCAGTCTTGTGTTGGTCCTCAGGTTTAATCTAGATCTGATTATACCCAGAAAAGCCGTCCATAAAGGAGAACACCTCGCTACCTGCACACTCATCCAAAATATGATCTATAAATGGTGTGGGGAAGTTATCCTTAGGACAGGCATGATTTAGATCACGCAAATCAGTGCATATTCAGATCGCTCCCTACTTCTTATCCACCGGAACGGGGTTTGAAAACCACTCCGTCAAGGGAACAGGATAGATGAAACCGGCTTTCAACAGCTTCTCTATCTCTACCTTAATGGTGAGTGCTTTCCTAGGATTCACGGCACGTAAACGTTGTCAAATAGGCTTAGCGTTGGGGTAAGTCTTAATCTCATGTTCGGAAATCTAAGGGTCAATACCTGGCATCTCATCATAATACCAAGAAAAAATATCACAGAATTCCTTGAATAGCTCAGTATATTCGAGAATATCAGCATGGAAACAATTTGCCCCAATATATACATTCTCAATGGTGCCAGGATTTCGAGAGATGTTGATAGAAATTGTGGAAGATATGTTCGCCATGTTCCCATCAGCCATCTGACCAGGAGAGCTTAATGGAATCATGGGACTACCAACTCTCTGACTAAGAATCTCCCTATAATCCTCATGCTCCAAACGGCCAAGCGGTGGAAGGAAATATGATCTATGATGAAGTTCCTCACATGGCATCTCAACACCTGACATAGCCTCGATGATCACTTCATCTGAAGGGAAAACCGTATCCAGGCAGTCGTGGGCATGAGAAGACTGTACTGCCCATGCCGGCAGTACATAGGGGTCTTCCTCTTCCATTCGCGAAGAGGAAGAACAAGGTTCTACAACATTCATAAGATTGGCTTGATAAGCTATCATGGTTGCAGGAAGTGGCACGTTGGTCTCGACAGACTCACTCGAAATACTCAGTGTAGGAAGAATCCAAGGATCTCCCATATGAGTCATGTGAAAAGACACTGAGGTCATAGAATTCGAAGCCTTATCGGAACAAGATCCTATCATGAGGACCAGCGCAGGACAACTAAAGCTTCCCATGAGGGATGGATACATGCCTACACCCACACTCCCAATTGCCGGCTGAGAGTGTTCAACGACCGAGACCGAAGTTCCCGAAGATGTAGTAATAGGGGAATTCTTGAATGTCATTTGATCAATCGTTACAATCTTCCCATTATGAGGAAAGCATACAACGTGAAACATGGAAGAAGCAACGGCTTGCATACTATACATCCAGTTCCGACCCAGCAAGAGATTATAGTCGAGGGGTGCATCAACCACCTCAACCTCTATCGCAATGGTCTTCCCTCCCAAATGTAATTTAAGGGACGAAATGATGTTGTGTGGCCTAAAAGATCTCCCATCAAAAGCAGTTAACATAGTCACTAATTTTGACAACTCAAGAGAACCAAGACCCCTCCAATAGGACGAAGACATCACAGATGCAACAGGTCCCTCGTCAATCACAGTGCGCTTGATGATCATATTAAGACATTCTACGTGTACCAAAAGCGACACATAGTAGAGCAAGTGAGGTTGATGACCTGTGGTTTCAAATTTGATCACTGAGGAAGAATCATCACCGTTCACACCAAGAGCAGAAAGCAAAGCCTTCCTTTGCGAAGGACAACTCTGAAGCACTTCCAATGCAGACATCCCATAAGGAGTATGGCCCAAATCCTCGACAATTGAATAATTCTAGGCGGCTCGGGCATTTGGATTATGCCCCGAGCACTTAAGTACCCCCTTAGGAATGCGAGGTGCAGCCTCAGGTTTATCCACAGGTTTCTCAATGCGCAAAGGGGTTCTTGGTGGATCAGGTTCTTTACCTGGGTTGGGTTGTGACGATCCATAATCTTTCACACGAGTCACAACCTTGGTAGCACAGACCATGTTAATGCACCCATGAGCACTAGCTTCTGGTGGATCATTCTCACTAGATTGCTTCTGGGACTTCGAGTTCATATTCTGGTTATGCGCTAAAGGGTTCGTTAGCATAGCTGGGTCTTGTGCTAAGAATCTCAAAGCTTCATCAATTCGAGGGCACAAGTAAGTGAGGTGATCATCCTTAGATAGCTTGCAAGGGAACTTAACCTTATGTTTTGCTTGCTTGTCCCCACCGGCATTCTGATCGTTCTTGTCATTATTGGAAGCATTCTCATTCCTATTCCCACCCTTTCGATTATTATTCTTACCCTTTTTTCTATTCCGTCTGGGTTGTTGGTTACCCTTCTGGTCCGACGATTGCACAGAAAATACACTCGCCATTTGGGTGGGTTGAGATGAAGACATATCTTGTCCCGAAGCAGGCTGGTTGAGTGACAATTGACTAACTTGTTTTGCAACCGAATCTGCAGGTTTCGCACTTGCACAACCCACAATGCCATCGGCATGTGGTCCAGGTTTGACCTTGGGATCGAAACTAGAATGAGGAGCGTTGGGAATAATCTCATACAACAAACCAAACTGAGCATAAATCAAGTCCAGTTCTTGTGCCCTAAAGATTGCTTGTTCCTCATTCTGCACTCTGGATGTAGAAACATCCTTCACGATATATGGCAATAAAGACCTGAGGAACCACTCGAGAAGGAACTCCGACGGTATAAAAGATTTAATTAATCTCTTCCGTCTACGCCACTCCTGAATATGATCAGAAATATGGGTGGCTTTATCTTGCTGAAATGTCGACAAGAGTTCAGTACCAATGCCATAGCGCACTGGTAGCTGGAAGTGATTAAGAAAAGTCATCGCAAGATCGTTGAACAAGGAAAAAGCTCCCTTTGGTAGCTCTATATACTATTTCGCAGCAGGCCCTATGACAGTGCATTGAAATAGTCATAAGCGGACTGAGTCCTGATGTAACGAATTCGAAGAGCACCAAAGGTGAAATGTGGTAATGTGTTCGCTCGGATCCTCTCCTGGTTTGCCTTCGAACTTAGGTATGTCCGAAGGAAGCTTGGTAGGGATAGCCGGCCAAGCCGGGTCATGAGCCATGGGATTGTTTGTAAGTCTTGATAAGTCATGAAGGTTAAGCGTCGCGAGGAAAGGGAGCCTAGGATGATGAGGTCGATGGACTGCTCCCTGGTTCACATAGGTTTGAGCACCACCATGGCCTTGGCCATAGTGTCCTCCTCCTGTCTGACCTGTATAAGGTCATGTGGAAGTACCATAATAAGGTGGACCTTGACTAGTAGGACCTACGAAGCGATAATTAGGAGATTAAGCAGGTTTTTGATACTCGCCTCCGTAAGGTGAAGAAACCTATCCATACTGTGGACCGTAATAAGGTCCATAGGTCATCGCATGCGATGTCCCATGGGACACTCTGTAGGTAGGAAGAGAAGCACCGAAAGGGAGAACATACATACCAGAAGTAGGTATATATGTCCCGGACGTAACAAGCTGACCACTATAATCGTGAATATAGCCTCCCGAAGCAGCGGGTGGCATATGAAATTGAGACATAATCAGCGTAGTAACCGCACTATGGACCTGACTCATAGCCATATATCGGCTCGAAGGACCACATGGATAAGGTGGAGGATGTACATTTGAAGAACTCGGAACCAAGGACGAAGGAATCTGAGTAATAAGATACGTACTACTGCCTATCATCACCCGTCTCGGACCTGGTATCCTAATCGGATCACTAACCCTAGACCTAGGAGGGGGGTGAGATGTAGCTTCCACCACTAGGACGGAAGGTGCAATGTGACTAGTACTCCCAAACCTCTCTGCAAGATAAGGAATGGGATTGCTCCCAGGCATAGTGCTAGGCTCAAAGTCGGATTCGACATGAAATGTCAAATCGTACATAGGAAGACAAGTCATAGCATAACTATCGTAGCTAGTGCTGGCAGGTTCAAAGTGAGTCTCGGCATCTTCTGGCATTCCATACCAGTAATGTGTCAACGGGGAATCAGACCTAGATTGAGTAGGTCTATCATGCAAAGATCCTATCTTGGAAATCACAGGACCGAACTCAGCTAGGTCAGGTGAAGGATCGTATGTAGGAGTAAATTCCCCATCGTCAACACGAAGGAGAGGATGTGGCTCAAGAATAGTCTCTGAATGATCCTCCATGGTGTGTGAATCAGTGTGTGACATAGTCCACCTAGACTATCTAGGTCTCTCTCCCAAAGGAGGAGGAGAAGTGGAAGGCGAAAGTCCTGCTAACCGATGAGAACGGCACGGAACTGCACTCGAATCCACAATGACTCAAAACAAAAATAGCAAAGACTCTCTATTTATGTAAACCCTAGGCCAACTAGTGTGCACAGAGCAATCACTAATAAAATCTAAAGCCAAATGCAATCAAACAAGGGCTGGATAAGTGAGCTCCCGAATGAAGCAGGTATGTCTCGCCTAGGAGAGGCCTAAGACTCCCATACACAACAAGCGGAGGTACGTAACCAATTATTGTAGCCCTCAGCTTCAACGCGTAAAGCGACTGTGATGTCCGATGCCAACCTGGCCGAGACACCTACAAAATAACCTCTACAAGTACCCCCTCAATATCCTAGGTAAGGTCACTAAGGTCACCTCAATATAATCAAAGCTCAGGCAGACAGTCGCAGGAGAGATTGACCGTATGGGTAGGGTAGCAAAGCCTGAAACTCCCGAAAGAGCCCCCAGATACGAATACAATCCTGGAAATATCTCCGGTGCTACTCAGTTATGACTAGGGGTCATCCCAATCAATAACCACTCACACTGCCTCGTGCTTAACTCCCGTTTGAGAGGAGGATCCTAAGAACGATGGTTATACCAAGGATTTCACACACTCCCTGGACATACACCTAGATGTTGTTGTTTAGTGATCTTGGAGAATTGACTTACAATGAACTATTCCAAGATCCTAAAACCTAATCTTGTTGGTGCACCCTAGAAAAGAAAAGAGTGTAATTCATTTTAATTAGTGTTGATTTTAGTTGGCTTTATTACTCAAAAATAGGATATGGTCGTGAAACTAGTGGTGTTATGACGCAACATGAAGTAAAATGCACACCGTAACAATCAATGCAAATGCATTCTGTCCATGTAAACAGGGTATGCTACTACATGAAATGCACAATTCTTCTTCAAATGATGAATGCAAATTTTTCCTATATGAAGTCCTAACTAGTACTCCAAAGCAAATCTAGATCTAGTGCAAGTACAATGCAAAGTGAAAAATGCAATGCATTATGATAAGCAAATGTTTTTGGATTTTTTGAAAATATAAGAGATGAAAAAAGTAAAAGAATGATTCTACCACCCCCAGACTCTGCAAGCACACATAGACAACATCCAAGCAAATCACTAAGGTAAAAGAACTCTAATGCACTAATCACAAACAAAAAATCGAAAATGCCATGACAAGAACTTTCCTAAAAAAAAAAATTAGGCTAAAAATAACGTTTCCAGTCCGAAATAGACGTCAAAACAGACTCAGGCAGTGCCAAAGGAGACTCATCAACTAATAGCATTCACCCAGCAACCAATTAACTTCCACAAAAAGGGAAAAATCCAGGGTATACGCGACTGTTCACAGTAAACCCGCGTGTATACGCAGAAATCACAAAGGAAACCACGTGTATACACGACTGTAAATCAAAAACCCATGTACAGGAATAAAAGGTGCATAAAACAAGGCAAACAGACAGGCTGAGACAGACGTCACTCCAATCAGACTCTACCAAGCATACATGCCCCCAGACCCGACATAGAAACAAGAGATAAAGAGAAATTCAAATACATTGAATGCTGAGAATATCACCCCCAAAGGACAACTACTAGGAACTCCCCAGTGGATTCGCCAATTCTGTTACGGAGAGAAATTCCTATGGCTTGGGGTACCACAATAGACAGCTTTGACTCCAGAAATGAATCTTTCCCAATATGCAATAGAAATAAAATGTCTAACACTAAAGGATCAAACCTCATACCTTATTCCGTATGGTTGAAGTAGATCCTCGTTGAGCTTTTCAATATTCATCTTGAATTGATATAATACTCCCTCAACAACAAGTAAACAATGCAAGCATACTATATATCATGGTGTTAGATCTATTCTAGCATATATAATCAATAATGTAAAAGCATTTGACATATTCCAATGGATACAATATTCAATCAAATACACATCATTGGACAGGAGAATATAGTTCTTATTAATATAAATCATAGATTACAAGATAGATACAACCTCTGACGGCACGTCTGCGAACCGGAGAAACTGAATCCCCCACTTGGGCCTCCACCACCTCAATCCTTCATCTCATGATAGCAAGCTCACTAGAAAAAGGCAAGCTTGGGAAGAACACAAAAGTGCTCCAAAGGGACAAAGGGATGCAGACTCAAGCATAAATTCCGGCAACAATGGACTATAGTTTCGTTGCTTTCAATCTCTCTATATGCCTTCAATGTACCAAGGGGTTCCTTATATAGCTTCACAAGGGATAATGAAGGGTTGAATCCAAGCGATCTCAAGGCATATGGAAGGCCAGGAGTCGAATGAGTCGGATCCATGTCAAGGAAAAATCCAAAAGGATTTGGACTATGCACGCATCCCGATGTATGCGGTTATAGGAGTCGAACCCGCGTATGTACGTGGTTATCGGGTAAAAATCCGCGTATATCATTTTTTATATAGTTTTAGGGATGATAAAGGAAACATCAAAGGATAAAATATGGTCCATGGGGTCTAAAGAGTCTGCAGCAGGAAAGGGGAAGGCCATACAAAGTGTGATTCACCTGGAGTGGTGAAATCCGCTATAACAGATAGTATATTGTGCTATCTGGCACATTATAGTTTTGGCATCATGTAAATATGCACCTCAATTGAAATAAACCTACAACCAGCTATGACGATGCAACGTTGAATGAAAAGAGCATGATTCCCAAGGTTAAGGGGGGTTTGTCTAAACCATTGGAGCCATTGGGAGTTTTCCATGTGTTGACCACCCACTAAACTTATGTTGTTTGATTAGTTGGGAGCAGTTATGGCTAGGGAGTGGTGGGTGGCAGGACTTCTAGTCTTTGCCCCACGTACACTCCACTAGTGAGCTAGCTCTTCCTCACACGGAGGGAAGGGGAATGGTCACCACTCTCCACTCTTCCACCCACGTTCTTGGGGGTTTTTTCTTAGTCTCACGCAGGGATATCAGGTTCCTCACGCGTGAACCATTTTGGATATTCTCCATCGTTTCTGCCCATCCTCATGTAGAGAGTCATCCTCTCCCATTCTCGAGCACATGAATTCGTCGTTGTTTTTCCTCACACATGGAGCTGGAGGAATTGTTGCTGTCACTCAGGATTTTTGGGTATAGGAACCATTCATGCTCAGGGTTGTGTGCCTATGTGTTCCATACTAGTTTCAGTGGTAGGTGTATGTATCCTTTTCAATTGTGGTTGTGTATGTTTCCGATAGTGGTTTGCGTCTATGTCTTCCCCTGTCCATGCTGGGAGTTTGGATTCTTTTCCATTTGCGGACTGTGTAATGTTGCCATCGTTTCATTGTGAGTTTGGGGCTGTTGTCTTCCCCTAGTTTTGGATTGTTTCTGAGTTTTTTTGGCCATGCTAGGGCCAAGAAAAACTATGAATCGTCTTGTGGACTTAAGTCATGTTCACCTTTTCATTTGGGGTTGTCACCCTGTTGTCTTCATCTTCTTCACAGAGCTGTGAACTGTTTGTTTTACTCCGATATGTACTGGTTAGTATTCGGACTGCTGAGAGTAGGATTAGAGGCTGGGTATGCTTGAGAAAACTAGTGTTTGGAGCCCCTCAGATAGAGTTAGACTTTTGGCTTTCTGCTCCACAACCCTTGAAGAGTATTGGAAAGGGAATTCAGGGCCTGAGGGACTGTGAAGCAGAGAAAGGACCGATTCCTAGTGTTGGGTGTGTGGATGCCTTAGAGGTCAGCGTTAGCTCTAGTGTATGCATCCTTAGCTCTCCATTGAGGCACCAGCTTAGCGTTTAGCCTTTCCTAGCTCCTTGATAGCATGGTAAACCCTAATGTGTGGGCTTGGTTGATTTGTGTACCTTGGTTATGTGTAAGCCTACTTTGACCCTTATTCCTCGAGGAATCATGCCCAGCTCAGGGGTGGCAGTGTTGCTGAGAGATTGATGAGCACGTTGGCCTATGGTTGGGTGGAATGTTGCAGCGACATAGATGGTTACGAGACGAATTCTTTTAAGATGAGTATTCTTGACTATTTTGTCTCTGCAATTATATTTACTAATTAATGAATACGATGAACATGTGGTATGCTTGAATGAAAGTATGTCTGCTTCCACTATTTATATGAAGGATTATGCATCTTAGTATGTTTTATGTTTAAAGCTTTATATTTCAGCATTATATGCCTATTCAACTTCATGGGACTATTTCCCGGGTGTTTGATGGTTTGGTAATGTCCTCTTCACCGGTCGGAGGGTCGGGGATGTTACAGAGTGGTATCAGAGCTATGGTTGCAGCATGGGCCTGAATGGGCCATGAAAGATCAACTAATTGAGGAAGGTTTCCTTCTTCCCAACATAAATTAGAATAAAACCTGTGCATGACAAGAGAAGTTTGGAAAATTCCTCTAAGTATTGGGATCATCGGATGATCGAAGGACTTAGTATGAAGTCCCGCTGATGCATCGGATCACCTAAGCGGAAGGCCGCCCGAAGAGAACCACAGAATAAAAGTTTGGAAGTTTTCCAAGTATTCAAGCTGTCGGCCATTGGAAAATTAGTGGGACACACCTTCGATGTAGCGGAAGTTTTAGTCAGAAGGCGCTCCGATACAGGCCACCGACGGATGACAAAAGTGTGAAAAACGTTGGAAGCCATCAGCTGACGATCACCGCAATGTCTACACATTTAGGCAGAAGGGTTTCTGATGGAACTGAAAGAAGGAAGACATTGAAGGTGCCGATACATCGGTGAGAGTTAGTGGATGGAGCGGTCGATGCACTGATAGACGAAGAAAGGAGGTTCTTCAAAAAAATTTCTAAGTGCAGAGAACATTAGAAGACTTTAGCTGTTAGAGGAAGTTTGAGCCGATACGTCGGTAGAAAATAGTTGAAGATGAAGCTGCAGTGTCAGTGAGGGTTAGCTGCTTGGATTGACGACAAATAGTTGATGGAGAAGCCACAACGGCGGCAGGAAATAGACAATGATGTAGCCACAACAGCGACCGAAAATAGGCAACGAAGTAGCCGCAATGGCGGCGGAAGATACTTAATAAGGGCGCCGACACGGAGGAGAAAAGAGAATAGAAATTATCTTCAGTGTTAAAAACATCGATGAAATTTAAGTTAAGGGCACAGCCGACACAGCGGCAAAAAAAGAAGAAGTTGGCTGAAGTGTTAAAGGCGTCGGAGAAACTTAGCTGTTTGAGCAGCCAATGCAAGGAAGGAAATTTTCTGAAATTTCTAAGTGATGGAACCATCGATGAAATTTAGAGGTTTGTGTTGGGATGCGTACCCTAAGGATTATTAGTTTTTGTAACTCCGTAGTTGTTGAGGATGTTTGTAAGTAGAGTTACTTGTCAAAATAGTCTTAGGGGTGTCGGGGTAAGTCAGAGCCCCTTTTTGTAATAAACCCATGGTTTAAATCCAGGGTTTTGGGTTTTGGGTGACCATGGTTTGAAGCCATGGTTTTGTAATAGCGCGATGTATAAATAGGCATTTTTGTAAATAAGAAAAGTTAGGATTTTTTATGTAAAGAAAGAAAGGCGAAGCTAAGGCTGATTGTGTAAGGAAAGGTTAAGTCCCAGCTGTGTGTGTGGACGACCTCTGCAGCTGTGTGCGTAGAGAGTTTTTGTAAGAAGGTTAAGGAAAGATCTGCAGCTGTGTGCACAGAAGCCTGCTACTGTGTGTGCGGCTTTTAAGGACTAAAGGGATCTGTAGCTGAGTGCGCAGATAAAACTGTGGTTTTGTAGCAAGTTGAATAAAACACAGTTTTGTGGATGTAGCCCCTACACTGTGGGTGAACCACGTTATATCTGGTGTTGTGGTTTCTTGTGTTGTTTCTCTTTCTATTGTCTTTTATGCATTAATAACTGTATACATTTGATAAATTAGATCACTGCTAATAACAAGCTTCGCTGTGAATTCCATGTAGTGGGTTAAGCAAGTCACGGTTGTTTATCTATCTGCGAAGTTGTATATGAGTGAATGACAAAGCTGTGTAATTATTGATTAATAAGTTTATTAAAGGCTAAGGTACAGTAATATCCCTCTCTGCTTGCAGAAACCTAATTCTGTGGCACCCCATAGCTGTTTCGGGTGAGACTACAAACTGCGCACAGGTTGTTGCTGAAAGGGCCAACACTGTGGGTCTTTTGTTGGTGTAACATAAAAGGATTAAACTCGGTCCTGCCCTATTTCCTAACAAATTGGTTTCGTTGCCGGTTGAACTCAGTATCTACTCAAGAGGGGTTTACGTCGTACCTCGAGGGCTATTGGAGGCCCTCTGTGAAGGAAATCGATGATTGGTTTGCTGAGACTTATCTGAAATTCACGCAACAAGAGAACACAAATCCGCGTTGGAGCGCACGTGACTTTTTACAAAGGTATGTTTTTTGTGATGCTTATGAAATTTTCTTTGGTAGTATCCACATAGAGTTGCACCAGTGGTTGTCTAGGTTAACAGAATGACGAACGAACTTCCAAACTCGACGGGTTCCCACATGGACCCCCACAAAGGTCAATCTTGTGCAACACGTGAACAACGAGGTATCCCACGCTGTTGATTTCTAGACGACGTGAACATTGGAAGCCTTCGTGACAGAGTTTGCCATTGACACAAGTACCTCCTTCAGCGAAGCTGAACGACAGTTTTTCAAAGGCCCCCGTGGTAAGTTTTTGAATTCATTAAGCTTGAGGATTAAAATACTATTGGTTGAAAAGGGTATATTGTTGTTTGAATCAGACTGCTAGCTTAGTCGTACTAACATATGTTTGCAAGTGATAATACCTTCGACGAGCAAAGTGGTTTGCTACGAAGTGGAACAAGGTACAAGAGAGATTTTGACTCCTATTCCTTAGGTCAGGCTGCCACGTCTTCCCCTGTACATCCTAAAGAGTCAGACTCTGAAGAAAACCCTTTGGTTGGAAACCCTCCGGTCACCCTGTAGCGACGCTCTGTTACCCCTGGAATTCCGTTCCATTCTGACAGTCAACCAAGTCTGAGTATTCCGGGCATAGGTCAATCTGCCCCCGTAAACTCCCCCCCATCGCCATCCTGTCCCCCTCCCAACACTCCCATAACCACCATGGCCCACCTAGCTGATGACATCAAGCTGCCCATCTTCAAAGGCATGGGATCAGAAGACCCCAAACAGTTCTGGTTTTTATGTGAAGCAGTATGGAACACGAAGAATATTATCGACCTGGATGTGAGAACCACGCAGCTCATTACTTCTTTTCGGGACCGAGCTTTGACCTGGTTCATGAAATTCTCCAGTACTCAGAACCCTACTTTAGATGAGATTAAGGCAGCCATCACCAAAGAATTTAAGAAGCCTAAATCATAATCGCAGAGCATCACTGAACTAAAAGAGATTCAACAGCGGTGCGGCGAATCCGTGTGGGACTTTGACCAGAGATTCAAAGTTCTCCTAGACCAAGTCAGCTTTACCATTAGCCCTGCACAGCACAAGGAATGGTTTATTGCAGCATTATTACCACCTATCATAACTCCGCTCATGCAATAGAAGGTTGCTGACCAGCAAGAGGCTCTGGAGATTGCAATGAAGCTAGAAACTGCCCCCGTCGGAGATGATTCTGGTATTGCTCAAATCCAAGCGCAGCTAGCATCGATGGCCCTGGAACTTCGCGATATGAAGAAATCAAAAACTAGTCGAGAGGAGGTCTGGTGTACGCAATGTCGGATAGAAGGTCGCGATAGGGACCAGTGCCCCATGGTCAGAACTTACCTAAATACGAGTGCGCCAAACCAATTCAATCCTGGTGTTCTATATTGTGAGATTTGTCGAACCACTGGACAACACAGCCATCTTCTTCAGAGATATGTTCAAGTTCCCAAGAACCCCTACTGCAAGTTCTGTAAGTCGATAGGGCATAATGAAGAGGAGTGTCGTAGCTATGACCTCATGAGAGAGCGCATCTCTGACACCTACCGAGTGCAAAATGAAGCCCAGCATAATGATGGCTATGGTTACCGCGGTGGTGCCTCTGGAAGAGGTGCCTTTGGAGGTCGCGGCTGTGGTGGTATGACCAGAAGAGGTAGAGGCCAGGTTGTGTGTTACAATTGTAACCAAGTTGGCCATTTTTCTCGCGACTATCGGAACCCCACCACAACCTATCGGTATTGCCGCGCAGTAGACCATGTGATTGAACAGTGCCCCCAGCTCAGAGCAAAGATTCAGGAAAACAACAGTGGCCCTACCCAGAATATTCAGTTGATTTCCGTTGAGCAAAGACCTGCCACAGCCATCAATGTGGTCACCCGAAGTGGAGCTACGACGCACATTCAGAATATGCCGAAACAACCTGTTGAGGTGTGCACGTGTAAGGCCTCCGAGCACGTCCCAGCACTTAACACTGCGAAATACCAAGCACCAGTCAAGGCGGCCCAGTGCGATATTGTTGACCCTCACACAACAGTAGTACCTGCGCGGCAACCTCAGCAGGACTCACAGCCGCAAGATGCTTCGACAGATAAAGTAAGTACACTCTCCTCCTTTTTACAGAGTTGTATGAAACTCTTGAGGAATCAGAATGCTTTAAAAGAGCTGCAAAAAGTTCTTGCTGTCACAGACCCTCAGAGAGGAGTTGATCAAGAGAAAATTGTTAGTCATGTCCGAAGAACGGGGAGGGAAATGAGATTGAATGTTCAGATAGGGGAATATGATATGACTGATGTCATTTTGGATCTTGGATCAGAAGTTAATGTCCTACCCAAGTAGACCTGGGGACAAATGGGAAAACCTTCCCTGGCTTGGTCACCTATACAACTGAGATTAGCTAACAAGAAAAGGATTGTGCCCCTAGGGAGACTTCTTAGTGTTCCCATAGATATTGATGGGGTAAGCACTCTAGCGGATTTTGAAGTTATTGAGATCATTGATGACAACAACCCTTATATAGCCCTGTTGGGAATCGAGTGGGCCATGGAAAATGCTGCAATCATCAACCTTAAGAGGAGACAGATGAACTTCGAAGGAAATGGTCTGCGAGTTATCATACCCCTCGACCCATCCCAAGGAGAAATATATATAGAACTGATTAGAGACGAAGGGGAGCAGGATACCCTAGACCACATCTACAACATTACAGCCAAGGAATAAGATTATGTCGAGCCTGATGCCGATGGTGTAATAGATTGACAATGTGATAGCTCCTACATGTCTGATTCCGACGATGGTCTAGAGAATTAGCAGAATCGACTGCACGAGCTACATGGCCATAGGTGCGTGCAAATCACTAAGTCTCTTAGATGCCTTAGTGCGTAGCCCAGAGATTTGCCTCCATATGTTGGGTTGACAGACCCTGGATAAATTATTGCACATTTCTTAGAACAAGTACCTAAGTCACAAAGAATACAGACTCTGGAGACAGCATTAGGAGCTACAGTAGCATGGTGGCCTGATCATAAAATGTCTACTCCTAGTTGGGGAGCCTGCCAGAAATTTCTGCGCTTCAGATTCATAAACCAATTCCAAGAGGTGCGAAGTAAGTTCGATGGGAAGAATATCCCTCAGGAACATTTGAGGCAGTGTTATGCAGCATGGGAAAACATACCTCGCGAGGAGTGGGTGCATAAGTTCATGCACAGCCTGGACCCTATAGCAACAAACTGGTATATGGAAGCTGAGCTCCGACACGGAATTGAATACCAAGCCAAGGGGCAGAACCAAGAAGCCAGTCCATCAAACCTCACAGTCCTGTCGCCGACATTCCCCGGATGGGTCGAAGGGCAATATTGTGCCGAGGGTGCTTGTTGTCACGAAGCTCAAACCATGATTCTGTTGAAGACCAAAAACACAGCGAGGCTTAAAATCTGATCGTTGGGAAGCATCCAAATTGGCGGCAGTAGTGCTTTAATTGCCTTAAATTCCTGTACTAAGAATATTATCAGAAATTGAGCGCCACTTGGACAAGATTTTCGTCAGATTTGGTGCCTTTAATGCACCGTCCTGCCCGATTTGATTGATGGAGTGTATAAGAAGATGCCTAAGTTAGGGAAAATTGTATTCTGCAGTTCTTTCAGATTTATGAGTGAACCCATGACAACAGAATGAGAGCTTGACGATTTAGTAAGAGAATTCAAGCAAGAGGGTCTGATAAGTTGTTCTAATCGGTCGCCTGCATCTTCTCCCTGTGAAGAAGATCACCCAGCACCTCCACAGCTGATGCAGACACGGTCTGCTAGGAAACAGTCCAGAACTGAAGTTCGCTCCAAGCGAAACCAAGACCAGCATAGGCAAACAGGGAAAACGCCAGCAGATCATCCTATGGATCCCCCCAGTTCAGCACAAGTCTCGGCCGGGGATAGGGAGAACATTGTACCACCACGGCCACCGTATCTACAACCAGTTCGACCAGGCACCAAGCTACCCCGACGAACAAAGCAATTCACGTTAACCACACCCTCACTACCACAAGGAGTTCAGCTGATCGGAAGCATGCAAGGGAAGATCGATCGGCTTAAGTATAGCGATCACGAAACAAATGACCATGGCAAGTTTCCACAGTTTGTGCCAGCATAATACTTGCACCGCGTCAAATACCCAGATGATAATGTGACACTACTGGAAGTACAACCATGGGCTGTGGGCTTGGACAAAGCTGGCCTACTCAAGATGCTTGATATTCCGCATTTCATTCGTGGCATACATGTGACTATAGTGGCCAAACAGTTGCTAGCGTTAGTGCATGAAAGCTATTTATGGATATGGGACCAGCAAATTCCTATTGACGCCGCACTCATCCATAAGATCACAAGTTTACCAATGGAAGGACCTGATCCAGGAACTGAATTTCCGTCAAAACATGAGGATACAAAGCTTGTGCAAACTATGAAAGAGCGGTTTGGCCTGACAAAGGGAAAATGGGGGTTATCACACTTCCGCAATTCGGGAACAACACATTCGCTTTGCAGCTGAACTCTTAGCCTGCAAACTCATACGGAAATGCAGGCCAACTGAAGTACCTGCTCTGGTTATTCGGATTGCTATGAACTGTGTTGAGGGGTATACTTACAACTGGGCCGCATATATTGTGAAGGAATTCCTGGAGGATTCCTGCGATGCATAGGAAAAAGGTAGACCTTTTCATTATTCCTGGCTACTAATACTTATTGCATTAGTTGGGTGGAAAGAACCCACCGAAGCTCAGTTTGTAGAATTAAACCCAGGCATGCCGGGGGTAGAAAGGTACGCCTCCCTATGGATATCCTCAGATAAGGTATCTCACCAGATGAAGAACACTGTGTTCGTCTTTTATGCCATGAGTATCCACTATCAGATTGTGCGAACACCACGGCTCACCAATGAGTTGTTCTCTAAATATGAGGGCGCCGCGAACTTCAGTGCCGATATACATCATGTTTTCATTCAAGCCCGTGCAGATCCACAACATCAATGGTTTAAATTACCATATGTAGTTACCAAACTAGATATCAGGGGTATCGTTCAGCAATGGCCGGCTGACTGGTTGAAAGATATAGGAAAAAAACCCTCTATTCCAGTTCCCCTAGCTACTAATATTGGCGCAGGTACCAGTCAGGCGCAGCAGCAAAACCCATTAGAAGATAGCGAAGACCTAAGTGATTCGGAGCTGGATGGCGACGGCCAGGGCGGAGATGACGGACAGGACGAACAGGATGAGGAGTCGATCAAGACCATATCAGATCCTAACCCATCAACCAAGCAAGCACAAGTCTGCCAGCTTGCTATTACAAAGGAGATCCATGCACGAGACTAATTGTCCCAACTCCAATTGGAAGACACCATCAAATAAAACAAAATCGTCGCAGCAAGACTAGAAGAAGTAGCACAACAGAAGAAAGATGCTGAACATAAAACAACTACACTGATGCGAGAACTGGACGAGGCATGTCAGAGTCTTTCTCACTCTGACATACAAGGAGAAGAGGAACCAGAACAGAGAATCGCTAAGCTGAGAGACTATGCCCAGCAGTCTCGTAGCGAGATTGAAAGGTTGAAGACAGAACACCAGCACCAGATCACAGAACTTCAACTGCGCATCCCTCCCGAGACTCCACCAGAGGTCTGAGAACAGCACCATAGGGACATCACGGCTTCAGCAGCAAAGATATCAGATAATGTGGCCAATGTCGCAAAACTAATGGAAGACAGCATCGAAGCATGGGCGAACCTATAGGACCATCTGGATGTAGGTAAGATCTAGGAAACCATCAAGTTGCGCCAGGCCGAATTAGATGCAGTCAGAATAGAAATCAAGACGCTGCCACCTATGCAGAAGATGGCTAAAGTGAAGTGTAACAAGGAACTTCAGCAAGAAATTGAGTCCTGCAGGATGAAGGTAACGCTGCTGGAGAATTCACTATAGCCACTGGTTGATGAAGCATTGGAATTGAGTAATACTGCAGAGAGCCAGCTCAAACTTTTGAAGACCTACGACACTTTTGCGCAGGAACGGGCTAACACAGAATCATCTTCAGTGTTACAGGAATTGGTGGAAAAGGAGAAAGCAGCTGACGACATACTACACAACCTCACCATTCGCTTTCAGACCCTTGCGCTGAATATTCTTCCACCAAAGCCATCGCAGAGTGTCCCAAGACGGGCCACTAGTGAGTCTTAGGGGCCTGTTGGGACGCGTACCCTAAGGATTATTAGTTTTGGTAACTCCGCGGCTGTTGAGGAAGTTTGTAAGCGGAGTTACGGGTCAAAATAGTCTTAGGGGTGTCAGGGTAAGTCAGAGCCCCTTTTTGTAATAAACCCATGGTTTAAATCCAGGGTTTAGGGTTTTGGGTGCCCATGGTTTGAAGCCATGTTTTTGTAATAGCGCGATGTATAAATAGGCATTTTTGTAAATAAGAAAAGTTAGGCTTTTTGATGTAAAGAAAGAAAGGTGAAGCTAAGGCTGATTGTGTAAGGAAAGGTTAAGTCCCAGCTATGTGCATGGATGACCTCTGCAGCTGTGTGCACAGAGGGTTTTTGTAAGAAGGTTAAGGAAACATCTGCAGCTGTGTGCGCAGAAGCCTGCTGCTGTGTGCACGGCTTTTAAGGACTCAAGGGATCTGCAGCTGAGTGTGCAGATAAAACTATAGTTTTGTAGCAAGTTGAATAAAACACAGTTTTGTGGATGTAGCCCCTACACTGGGGGTGAACCACGTTATATCTGGTGTTGTGGTTTCTTGTGTTGTTTCTCTTTCTGTTGTATTTTATGCATTAATAACTGTATACATTTGATAAATTAGATCACTGCTAATAACAAGCTTCGCTGTGAATTCCCTATAGTGGGTTAAGCAATTCACGGTTGTTTATCTATCTGCGAAGTTGTATATGAGTGAATGACAAAGCTATGTAATTATTTATTAATAAGTTTATTAAAGGCTAAGGTACAGTAATATCCCTCTCTTCTTGCAGAAACCTAATTCTGCGGCACCCCATAGCTGTTTCGGGTGAGACTACAAACTGCGCGCAGGTTGTTGCTGAAAGGGCCAACAATATGGGTCTTTTGTTGGTGTAACATAAAAGGATTAAACCCAGTCCTGCCCTATTTCCCAACAGTTTGGGTCACCGATGCGGAAAAAAAAGTTTGTTGTTTGAGCCGCTGACACATTGGAGGAAAATAGAGGATGGGATCACCGATACGGTAGAGACAAATAACCCACCGAGACAGCGGTGAAAATTAGACTTCCCAGCTGCCAAAACGCTAGAAGGTTAGTAAAGAAAGGACCCGATGAACAGTCCTTGCAATCGCCGATGCAGGTCGGAAGACTAGTCCAATAAGGATCCAAAACATCGAAAAATTAGTCGGGATGAGACCCGATTTTGACAAAGGAGAATTTTGGGTTTTTTCTCCAGTGAAAGTTCCAGCGAATCTCAGCTAGTGTTCAGTGAATAATTTCTCATTGGATTTTCAGTAGTTTCAGGGATGAAAAGGAAGAGAATTCCAAGTGGCTGAGGTTGACATTTCAGACCCAAAATTCAGTGGTGTGTTTTGCCATCATTTTTGAAATGATGTGGTTTTCACACCCGAGGTCAGAATGAAGCATGTGGATAGGCATTGGAAAGCTTATCCGACAAGGAACAAGGGATAGTCATTATAATTTGAATGTGGAATAGCAAGGTACTAGTGATTGCTTGAAAGAGAAATGTGGACAAATATGGACAAATGTGATTTGCTTCCTGTCAATATGGACAAATCTAGGAATTGCATGCCTAGAGGTAGCAAGACCATGAAGTCAAACCAGCTGTTGTGTAGAAAAGGAGTTCGATGCAAGGATGAGGGACTTGAAAAGGGAAATTTCCTTAAACCCTGCCTTGCTAATTATGATTACAAGTTTTATACATGAAATGTATGAGCATATGCCTAGCATGCATAAGATACATGTTGGTAAGAATAGTGAGAATTATACATTTATAATGAGCTACTAATAATAATTATTGCATTGATGTTGGCATTAGTGGAAAAACCAACGAAAACATGGACATGGCTGAATATGTTGTTGATGCTGACAAATGTGACTAGCAACCCTATGGAGAAAGGGATAAGGCAACAAGTCCAGAAGCAAAATTTGGTGAACAGATTCTACAATCTCCTGCAAAGGACCAACCAAACTAGTAATGTCAAGGGTGTCAGTAGGACCGATGAAGGTAAGAGTTTAATTATGACAATTGCATGGAGAGGTAAAAGCAAGAGGTCTCATATCTTGTGGGTATTTGAATTTTATACTGCATTCATATAGAAATGTGTCATGCCTGTATTATGTTGTGATGAGCTTAGTAACTCAAAGGAAGTGAGTATTGATGGTCTTGATTATAGTAATGCATCCTATATGAAGTAGTCATGGTTAGGCCATGCATGGTATGTTTGACTGCATACTATTCCTAAACTAATGCAAGGTAGCATTGAGTGGGTATGTTTTAAAATATTTTATAGATCTTGTAGTTATGTGTTGAATGGGTGCATATGAAGGGTGTGAGTAACTGATTACATACGTATGGGTGCAAATGTTGTGATGCATTGCATGAATGCATAGAGATAGTGTATGTGTTATTATAAAGAACTAATGGCTGAAATGACAAATTGATGAAAATTTTGAAACCATTTTAAGAGCTGTTATGAATGCAGGATAGTAAGTGCATGAAGAGGGTAGTCATGATCAATTGACTGCTGGAAATGCTCTATGGAAGGGCAAGGTGATACAATGATACGCTTGTGAAGTAAGAAGTATCTAAACCATTCATTTAAATTTCATAAATGATGTGACTATACCTTGCAATTTCAGTATGATAATGATTGTGCGAAGTAAATGAGTTTGGTAATATTGATGTGCTAACAGCTGGAAGTATTCGAATTCTATAATTCTGAAAGTGCTTCAGTGATTGTTGCAGCAATGGAAAAGGTTATATGTATCCGGACTTACCAAGTGTTTGGCTGATTGAATTTTAGGTTTCAGGTAGATTGTTTAGAAAATTGCAATGAGAGTAAGACCACGAAAAATTCCAGAATCTACCATGTGAAAGAGACAAACCTTATGAGAAGAGTCTCATAGTTTTGAAAATAGTTTGTATGCATAATGAGTTGTTAAATTTGAATCTGTGAATTTCGGATTTGAGAAATTGCTGACAACTACTAATCACTATTGGCTTGCACCAGATTGTGTCAGGAGGACGCATTGTAAGTGGGTACTCATGTTTTGCTAGTAAGAATAAAATTATAATGGGCATAGTCGTGCTGCTTACAAGAGACCCACAATTGAGGATCACCTCATTTCCAAGCAAATCAATTTATGTAGTAAACAGAGTTGCAAATTCTCATTGAATTTAATTGCTAATGTTATTGCTTGGTTATGGAACAATCAAATTTGGATTGTATTATCAGATAATGATGGACTGTTTGGCTATTTGATGAATGTGCCAGGGGTACACACTGTAGGAAGATCATGTGTGATGGCCTGTAGGAGCCAAACTTCATGGGGAGGTTTTTCCTTATCTTGGAAATGGGTTTCGGGTCAAACTCCATTGGACATTTTGGAAATGTCTCATCTGCATTGCATGTTTGGTAAGCAACATGAGTGAGATGGTATAGGTTATGTCGGTAATAGATGTGTGGATATGAAATGTAAAGAGGAATTGGGATGGAAAACCGAGGGACTTTCAACTCAGAGAAGGGAGCCCCCATTCCTCCTAAACAAAGGAATACTGCCTCGGCAAATGGATAAGTGTTCTATGACCCTAGCTAAGAATATGCATGTCAAATTGTTCAATTCAATATGTAGAGCATGTTTTGATTTTATTTCCATTATGGCAGATTGCTTGAGTATGAATAGGGCCTACATGGCACACACCAGAAAAGGGTGCACACTTTTTCGATGCCGAATCATGGAAGGGTTTTTCAATATTGATTACACCCTGGGGAGTGGATGCACTCCTGGTGTCTCAATACTTGATAGTGAATGATGTGAAATGTGGTTATAGTTTTAGAGCAATAACACTAACGAATATGCTTATACTGCTTGTGTTGTTCGGATAAAC
>LPNX010523541.1:3828-34960 GCA_001517045.1 Pseudotsuga menziesii | reverse complement strand
CTTTCTTTAGAGATAAAAACTGATGAGAATAAACTAAACATGTGAATCTATTCAATGTTTGAATATAGGTATTGGTGGAAGTGAGGACTACGAGAGCATGCTAGGGGTGCATGTGGACATGTGACTGTCTTGAAGAGCTTAGAATGAGCGGTAATGAAAAAGGTGCCAGTAAGAATATGAAGGTCCTAGCAGTCGAGACAAACCATGTGGGGAGGCTCCATGGTTAAGAGGTCTGAAATAGACCAGAGACACTAAGTGTCATGACCAAGAGGGATTGGTCCAGCATTCATGGTGAAGTGAAAGAGCTAAGAGAATGAAAATCCACAGTGGTGGTGTGGGTTCCAGGATGGAACATGGCAAAGAGGGGAAAAACTCTTGCTTCTCTCTCTTTCCTTTTGATTATATATATATCTATATATATATATATATATATATATATATATATGCATTGTGAAAACAAAGGATTGTTGAATGCATGTCTGACTAAAAATAGAATGTGTTTATTTGCTTAAAGTAAATTGTGAATGCTGGAATAGTTAATTCCCTGCCCAAGAATGGACATGAATCAGCTCATGTGCCTTTTTGGAAGGCATGAAAAATATGAAAGTATCCTTGATGAGAATTGGACTGTCATGCCAATTGGGCAATTAATTGACTGATATTAATGTCTATTTTATGCTTGGTCTAATAGAATTTCAATGATGCATTTCACAGGTGAGAAAGGTGCAATCCAGTGGTGCACATTGATCATGGCAACAGACCAAAAGTTGCTGGACTTGACTAGAAGTCTCCTTCAAACGATTGCCAAGACCCAAGAGAATCTTGGAGAAATGTTCAAGATATAGAAAAGGTAGAATGAGATGAACCACCAGATTTTGTAAGACTCCATTGATTTGAAAAAGGAGGTAAAAATCCTTATGGGAGCAATCAGTAAAGGCAAGGAAAGTGGATCTATGATGGGACATTTGTTCAAGCGATCCATTAAGAAACATTCCAAGCATGAAGACTCAAAGCAAATTGAGCAGGTAAATATGAAGCAGCCAGTGAAATGTTGGAAATGTGGAGAACATCATTTACGTCGGGACTGCCCAATGAGGGAACCTAAAGAGGGCAGCAGCCACAAAGTTCCTCAACTTGGAGATGAGCTAGAAGCTAAGAACTGGTAGAAGAATATCATGGAAGCCAAGGGGCTTGCTCCTAAAATTTCAAAGTAAATAATTGAACATGGGATAGATCTGCAAAATTTTGAAATTTTGATGTGCAAATTGTATACATATTCCTATGTATTGGAACACCGAGGATAGTGTTATTCCAAGGGGGGGGGGATTGTAATATCCCAATTTTGACCCCGTTTGCATTAAAAGGTATATGATTTATATTTTGTAATTAATCATGGTGTGGAGCTAAAGGAAAAATCCCCACCATCGATTTGGTTGTGTATGTTTTGGAAATAAGTACTGTTGCCGATGGTATATGGTGTTATCCGACACATTATAGTTTTGGCATCATGTAAATATGCACCTCAATTAAAATAAACCTATATCTAGCTATGATGATGCAACGTTGAATGAAAAGGGCATGATTCCTAAGGTTAAGGGGGGGTTGTCTAAACCGTGGGAGCCATTGGGAGTTTTCCATGTGTTGACCACCCACTAAACTTCTGTTGTTTGATTATTTGGGAGCGGTTATGGCTGGGGAGTGGTGGGTGGCAGGATTGCCAATATTTTCACCATGTACACTCCACCAGCGAGCTGGCTCTTCCTCATGTGGAGGGTAAGGGAACGGTCACCACTCTCCACTCTTCCACCCACATTTTTGGGGGTTTTATCTCAGTCTCACACAGGGTGATCAGGTTCCTCACACACACACCATTTTGGATATTCTCCATCATTTATGCCCATCCTCACGTAGAGAGTCATCATCTCCCATTCTCACACACATGAATTCGGTGTTGTTTTTCCTCATGCAGGGAGCTAGAGGAATCATTGTTGTCACTCAGGATTTTTGGGTGCAGGAACCGTTCACACTCGGGGCTATGTGCCTGTGTGTTCCATACTGGTTTTGGTGGTAGGTGTGTGTCTCCTTGTCAATTGTGGCTGTGTATGTTGCTGATAGTGGTCTGCATTTATGTATTCCCCTATCCATGCTAGGAGTTTGGATTCTTTTCCATTTGTAGACCGTGTAATGTTACCATCGTTTCATTGTGAGTTTTGGGCTATTGTCTTCCCTTAGTTTTGGGTTGTTGCTGAGTTGTTTTGGCCACGCTAGGGCGAAGAAAAACTCTGAATCATCTTGTGGACTTAAGTTGTGTTCACCTTTTCGTTTGGGGTTGTCACCCTGTTGTCTTCATCTTCTTCATAGAGCTGTGAACTGTTTGTTTTAGTGCAGTATGCAGTGATTAGTCTTTGGAATGTTGAGAGTAGGATTAGAGGTTGGGTATGTTTGAGAAAACTTGTGTTTGGAGCCACTCAGATAGAGTTAGACTGCTGGCTTTCTGTTCAACAACCCTTGAAGAGTATTGGAAAGGGAAGTCAGGGCCTGAGGGACTGTGAAGCATAGAAAAGAATGATTCCTAGTGTTGCATGTGTGGATTCCTTAGAGGTCTGGGTTAGCTCTTGTGTAGGCATCCTTAGCTGTCCATCAAGGAACCACTTTCCTAGCTCCTTGACAACCTGATAAACCCTACTATGTGGTCTTGGCTGATTTTTGTACCTTGGCTATGTGTCAGCCTGCTTTGACCCTTATTCCTTGAGGAATCATGCCCATCTTAGGGGTGGCAGTGTTCCTGAGAGATTGATGAGCACACTAGCCTATGGTTGGGTGGAACGTTGCAGCAACGTAGCTGGTTGCGGGACAAATTATTTTAAGATGAGTATTCTTGACTATTTTGTCTCTGCAATTATATTTACTGATTAATGAATATGATGAACATGTGGTATGCTTGAATGAAAGTATGTATGCTTCTGCTATGTATATGAAGGATTATGTATCTTAGTATGTTTTATGTTTAAATATTTATATTTCAGCATTGTATGCATGTTCAACTTCATGGGGCTATTGCCTAGGTGTTTGATGGTTTGGTAGCATCCTCTTCGTTGGTCGAAGGGCCAGGGACGTTACACCTGTGTGATACCTTGATCCATCAGCCTAACCTATGATACCCTAGGTAGTCTTAATCCCTATGCAACCCATTGCGGTTGAATCTCATCCTCCACCCGGCACCCAAAAACCAACCACCGCACCAACACCCACACCGCCCCACCCAAAAAGGGCCAGGGGAAAAAACAAAAAAGATACCACTGAACCTCGAAAAATCCCACCCTCTTCCATCTGTGAAGAGTAGGGCCATGCAACTTAAAATTGACCTAATATTCCCATAATCCATGCGCATTTGGATGCCATGGATACTATAGAAAACATCCCCGTGGTTGAACTCCCAAGCGGGAAAATAGTGAGAAACAAGTCGTTGAGAACAAACCATGCTTGCACCCTTTGCAAATTGTATGGACACTATTCTCATCACTGCCAGGACTCATCCAAGTTTTGAATGACCTTATCCAACCTTCGAAAACATGCCCTTGAATCTGAGATCACTTTGATCAAAGAATTCTATCCCCCACCTCCTTCTTCAGACACCGTGTCCATTTACATGATGTCTAGTTCCACAGACCCTCTTATCTCCACCATTATTGATGACCCATCAAACCTGTCTCTTCGTTTCTTTCATAATTATGAGGAGATACTTGAAGCCTTAACCGCTATGGAATACCCATGGGACAACATGCACCATCGCTTGTTCTTCCTCCTTGAATAAATTGTGTCGCAGCTTGATCAGTTTTCTGTTGAAACAAAAGATTTCATTCATGGGAAAGTCGACTGGTTCAAGAATCCCATCCCAAAACCAAATTCCTTCAAAGAAGGGAACATGGAAAACATCTCACCAACCATCAAAATCAACATCTCAACCAATATTGAGATTGGTTAGGAAATCATGCTGGGGGCTTCTTGTTCCTCAGAACAAGTTGCTTCCTACAAAGTGCTCTTCCAAGATTTCCACGACATCTTTTCTTGGTCCTACATTGAAATGCCAAGGCTGGATCCATCCATTATGGAACACCACATTGACACATGGCCCAATGTGGTCCCGGTGCGTGAAAAAAAATGACCAATCCATCCCTCTAAATTTTTCACTGTTAAAGTTGAAATAGAGAAGCTGTGCACAACCAGCTTCATTTACCCTATTGCTTACACCACCCGAGTTTCAAATTATGTTCCCATGAATAAAAAATAGGTTACCATCCACATTTGCATAGAGTTCCATGATCTGAATTGGGTGTGTCCCAAAGACAACTTCGTAACACCCTTCATCTATCATATTATCAATGCATGCGCCAGACATGAGGTATTTTCCTTCATGGATGAATTTTCTAGATATAACCAAATTAAAATATGGAAATAAGATTGTTACAAGACTGCATTCACAGCCCTGTGGGGCACATTCGTGTATCAAGTAATGCCCTTTAGTATAAATAATGTTGGAGCCACCTTCCAGCGTGCCATGACATACTTTTTCCATGACCTAATCCACATCATATTGGTCTACCTAGATGACCTTACCACTTGATCACCAAAACAAACACAACATATAGACGACTTGCAACAAGTCTTTTTGCGATGCCGTAAGTACAAAATTCACTTGAATCTCCTAAAGTGTGTTTTTTGTGTCCGAGCAGGCTGTCTGTTCGATTTCATCGTATCCCACAAAGGGATAATGGTGGACCCCCTCAAAGTTTAAGCTATCCTCAATCTCCCTACACCACAAAATCGGCATCAACTGCAGAGCCTCCAAGGCAAGGCCAAATTCCTTCGTCGCTTTGTACCAGACTATGCAACAAAATCCCACAGATTCATATGCCTACTCTGAACAAAAATCCCCTTTGTTTGGGATCAACAAGCCCTGGCTTCTGTACCATTACTCTTAGCACCAAAATTCACCCGAGACTTCATTATTTATGTGTCATCCTGAGAGAATGCCATTGCTGGAATCTTGGTCTAGGAAGATGATGCTCACTAGCAGCATGTGATTTATTACGCCGGCTAGAAGTTGATAGGTCCCCCACTATGATATTCACCCGAGGAGAAACTGGCCCTCACTATCATTTTCTCAGCTCAGAAGTTGTGCCACTACATCATTGCAAACCATACCTGTGTAGTGGTTGATTCCAACCCAATGTAGTACCTCTTAAGTCGTCTCCTTCTACAAGGTCATGCAACCAAGTGGGTAGTCCTCCTCCAAGAATCCGACTTTGAATTTGTTTCCCTAAAAATCACAAAGGCACTCGTGCTGGCCACGATCATTATAGATCTTCCCCCATTGACCATGTCACCACCACCCAAGGATGACCTCCATGATGATTTTCTATTCGTCATATCCACGAAGGACCCATAGTATGGGGGCATCCTTCTATATTTAGGCACACAGAAGTTTGTATCCCACTTAAACCATGAGGATAGGAGACACATCCAACATTAAGCCACTTTACATCTTCTGATTGGATATGTGGTATATCGTCAAGGCATTGATACCATCCTACATCATTTACTCACCCATGATGAGGCTAAGACGGTCCTTAACGACTGTCATAGTGGAGCCTGCGGTGGCCACCTTTCAGGTCTGGAAACTGCCCAAAAGATTCTACATGTCGGCTACTTCTGGCCTCCATATTCACTGATTGCATAGATTTTGTAAAACATTGTTGCAACTGTCATCTCTTTTCTCAAAAACAAAGAACCCCCCTACATCGTTACACCCCGTAGTCACATTCGGTCCCTTCTGCAAATGGGCAATGGAATTCATGACAATCGACCCTGCCTCGGCCAACGGTCATAAATACATCATTATGGCAGTTGATTAGTTCACTAAGTGGGTTGAGGCCATGCCCACATTTGATTTCAAAAGTGAAATGGCAGCACATTTCTTCTTTAACCACATCATTTCACAATTTGGTGTTCCCAAATAGTTGGTCTCAGACCATGGTAAACACTATGAAGATGATGTTTAGACTGAGATTTCAACCATGTTGAAATTCAAACACTAGTACTCATATTCCTACTACCTCTAGGGAAACGACTAAGTTGAAGCAATCAACAAAATCATCAAAACAATGCTCCAAAGGATGGTAGGAAACCATAAAACCAACTGGCATCACATGCTGTTTTTCTCCCTATGGGATTATCACACATCCGCAAAAACTGCAACCGATTTCACCCCTTTCTTTTTAGTACATGGTGTTGAATCAATACTCCCTATAGAGTGTCACATCCCATCACTCCGCCTCGTAGTGGAACTCCTTCTTGACACTTCACCTTTAGAAGAATGACTCCTCCAACTTGAGAAAACTATAGAATAGCGTTAGGCTTCCCTCCAAGCCATCGAAGCAGCAAAAACACAGTCAAAATCCCATTACGACTCCCATGTCCACCCTCACACCTTTAGCGAAGGTGATATGGTTCTGGTTTATGACCAACCCAATGATAAGTTGGGAAAAGGAAAGTTCAAGTCAATTTGGTATGGTTCATATGTCATCCATCATTGCCTCGAAAAAGGGGCATACACCCTTATCGACTCTAATGGAAAACTCTTGGAGAACCCCCATAACAGGATCTACCTCAAGATATTTTACGCTTAAACATCACCAACAAGTTGCTTTGTTTTCCTTTTTTGTTTTGCAATGTTTTCACCACAAATCATAGACCCCGATTAGGGGTAGCACCATTAGCTACTAGTTAGGGCCATGCATATTCTATTCGAGACACCCCTCACATCTTCAGGCTCAAATTTCCCTCGTCTATCTCTTAATGAGACCATCGTCTCATGTTTAATAAGTAATTTTCAGGGCCACTCCCCAATATTTACCTCGATTTATGTACCACATTGTGATATAAGTGTCTATGGACCTGTACTTACATCACACCTGGCTACCACAACTCATGCAGGACTCTGGACCATCTCCCCAGAAGGCACATCATTTTAGTATTTCAGCATATAATTGTCAAATTCGTCCACCACACCTTACGCGGGTCTCGGGACCACCACTCAGAGGGTAGATTGTTTTGCATGAATTTGGCATATAACTGCCTCTGGACTTGCACTCACATCATATGTAGTCCATTCCATCCACCCAAACTCACACAAGACTCACCTGACCTTTGTCCAAGAGCCACCTTGGTTTGCATCCCTCTATTGCACTGATTCACGTGCCTTGGCCTCCATCTATCCCGTGCATGTACAACTATGTTCAAGATCTGCCTACTCCATCCATACTGCATGGGAAACATTTGGACCACTATACATTGTCCTGACATGGGGGCACCATTGGTGCCCCCTTGATTGGTTTACCATACCAAAGTTTCTGTTAAGCTCTTTTCTGACTCCTAAAAGAATGAAAATATTGTCGAGCATAGCTGCTTCCTTTCTCGCTCGTTAAAGTATAAGAAAGGGTGTCTAGATTGTCTCATTTATCTCCTTTTTCAAACCATGTAGACTATCAAATTAAAAGGACCACCTTGGCACATTCAAGCCAAGACCATTCCCCTCTGCATCCTTTTATGCTTTCTCAGGAAGAGGGGCCAAAATTTACAAAAAATCTCACCATGGGTTGCCATTAAGCTCTTTTCCAGCCTTCTCATCAAGGAAATATTGCCGAGCAAACTTGGTTTCATTCATGCTCATAAAAGTATTTGAGTGACCATCTAGTCAGTATAGGTTTAACCTTTTTCGGCCTGACTAGACTACCAATGGTAAAGAATTCTCCCATCCCACAAAGGATGGGCGAGCTCTCCTATGTATACTTTTAACCTTTTTTGAGCACAAGAGGCTATCACCGAAAAAGAGACCCCACTATATTCTTATTCATTCTTTCATACTATCTAAAATTGAAATCACCATCGAGCATTCACTTTCTTGGGCTCGCTAAAACTCCATGAGATCGTACTACAATGGTGTCTTTAGACACCACCCCACATATAAAAATTTGGAAGCATTCCCACTTTGGGTCTCCTTTGTTTAGAGTATTCTGTGATGTGTCTTCCTTGGATCCCTTCAATACCAAAAGTGTCTACCTCCCCGAAGTATTTCCCATCTGCATTTACATTCCCGGTATTACAGCTATGATCCCTTTCCCATGAGTTAGTTTCATTTACTTCTTGGTCTACCCTACTGTCATACTCTGAACAAAGGAAGTTTGAGTCCCCTATGATTCCCTTCCCCTATTCCACCTCCCCCCCATTCAATGGGTCAATCCTTATATTATCTCACATATTTAAGTTATCTCTCTTGTGCTTCTGGTAAAGGAAACACCATTTCCTTGGCTAGTTGCAGGTCTCCCTCAGTCGATGACAACACACATATTCTAGAGGATAGACCCAAAGGTCCTTGTATCCTAGTTTCATTAACCTCATTGATGAGTTCCTTGGACCACTTGAGAGGAGTCCTTAGTGCCTCTTAGAATGGATGTGTCTCACATGCTCGACTATAGCTACATCATCTCACCGTTGAGATTCGTACAGGGTATTGGTCCGTGCAATATTCGGTCGAAGACCCTGGATGTCACCTGATTCTAGCACATTGATGATTCTATTGAGGGACCCAAATAGTTTTATATCCCTTATGATTTCCGGGTTGTGTTGGAGACAGTGTTCAGAATCCCCAGTAGTGCTTCTATATATATTTATGATTGATGCAACATATTTGTACAATAAAGACTTTGACTCTACATCAGTGGGTCCCTACAACTATGTATCATTCCAAATCTAGTAGGCCATCAGTCATGAATATATAGCATTCCAAAAGAACTCCAAGGGTCCAATGTATCAGTTCTTCAGATCAGTATTGTATTCAACTTCTTATCGAGGCAACCACTATTGTGACAACAATTGTACATGATCAACTGTTGCATTACAGAGCTTAGATCACATTATTATTTTGACATTGTTACGAGCATCAGGATTCCCACCTCATCCATATACATGTCACACATTATTTACATCTCACCCATTTATGGGAACCATATTTATACAAAAACAGAAATCCACCATGCCCCATCCTAGGAAGCACCACCTCTCCCCAGAAAATCCTATGATGTTCGTGGGTCGTACGATGAGCTTCTACCCTCACACATCAGGGGGAAATATATTAACCCATAAAATCATTCAATGAGCTATACGTGACCTACACCACCCAAAGACATCTATTTCACTCCCCTCATTTGACCCCCACACCCTTGCAAAGGCTCAAAAACACGAAAAGGGCTTAAAAACCCCTAAAAAGAGACAAAATAGCTCTCATAGGAGCTAAAACCTCCAAAAAGGGGCTAAAACCCCTCAAAGGAGATTAAACCCCCCAAAGGAGCTAAGAATTGGGTGAAAAGGGCTTAAATCCCAAAAAGGAGGCTAAAGCCTTAACCAAGGGCTTAAAACCCTAAATCTCAAGAAAAAACTATAAATAGAGGGGTGGGGGTCACTTTCAAAACACTCCTTCTCTCCCTATCGTTATGTTTCCCATGTGATTGCCTTAAGACCCTTTTCCTCTCAAGTCATTCACCTCCTCTCCTCCATAGCTCCACAAGCCAAGACTCAATCCCATAGAGAGGTGCTTCCAAAGCTAGGGCATGGTGGCCCATTTCCGCAAAACGAGATGAAGGTATAACTATTTATTTTTGTCAATAGTTTAGTTTTATGGCTTATTTTTTGTAGGTTTATGTTCTCATGGTTTGCTACAGGATCTCCTCTGATTTCCTGTGGCCATGTCTTAATTTTCCAACAAGTTTCCTACAGGATTTCATGGCTCAAAGATAATAGTTCTTTGCATGGGTTTTATTTCACCCACATGAACCCTACCCTTCTGTCCTATAGAAGGAAGGTAGTTGTTCCTGCTCGTAGTTAGGGAGAAATCCCTACTACATGTCTGTCAATAGATAAGGTCATGGTAGGTCCATGAGGGTTCATTAGAAGATGATTAATAGGCTTAACTAGATAATAGGGATCATGGGTTCATCGATTGTCGGTAACTTGAAGTACCTAAGAGGAATATATGGTTTCCCAAAGTCTAACTAGGATATATGGGTTATTTCTTAACTATTTATGTTATTCTTGGGAAAAATACAAACTTTTACTCAATTATTAAAGGGTAGTGAAGGCTATTGTTGCAACTACTACTAAATAATTTTGGGTGGAAGCAATGCCTTTATTATTAATTTCCTTTATATATAATTCACCAATCAATAACCTTATTATAATATAATAATATCGATGGATGTGGAGTCAAGGATAGAGATCAATATATATGATTACTTTTACACAAGGCTCATAGGATACATGGATTATATTTTTCTTCATTAGGGATCCATACAGTTGGCCACCATGAGATCTCCTTCAAGCCTATTTCACTATTTATTTAAACAATCACTTAGATTTCTTATCATTTTTATTCATAGAATTAAGGTAAATACCATGGGGGAAATATAGGCATGGTTTGGGTATGAGTAGATGAATGATATTCTTTATTGGCCATGTAGGACTAGTTGGGGGAATACAAACTTGGGTTGGGTATGACTAAATGGATAGATATTGATTTTTGACCATCCCAAACTAGTGTAGGAAACACATATGTAGCAAGGATTTCTCCCTTGCTACAGGGAAGGAACGATTACCTTCTATCTATAGGATGGAAGGATAGGGTTCCTGGTGGTGGATGCAAGAAAAAACAAACAGAACAGAAAACGAAGTGAAATGAAAGAACCCCTCTGCACACAAGGTTAGGGTTTAAACTCTAAGGCCCTGCATACAACTGTTAGAACCAAAATACCTGCAAAAACATGTTAAGCAGTAAACCTGCAAACAAATATTGTTAGAAAAACTACAAACTACTAAAGCAAACATAGAAAACAACACAGGTATACCTTCTGGTTGGAATGGGCCATCATGCCCTAGCCAGGGATAATTTTAGGGGCGAATTTTAGCCCAGTGGACTATTTTTCCATGTTTTTCTCCCAAAAAAGATTCGCCATTTTGGATTTTTTGAAGCCCTATTTCGCCGAATTTTGATGGGGTAAAAAATTTTCACCCTAAAAATCGCCAAATTATTATATAAACAGTATAAAAACCTTGGAAATTAAAATATTTTTGAAAAATATCGCCAATCATTTTATAGTTGTCGTTTTAAGAATTGGTAATATTCGCCAACATTTATACAGTTTTAAATAAGTATGGTTCCTTAAAATCATCCCTGGCCCTAGCTGGAAGAGCACCTCTCTTTGAAGGGGGAGATATGGCTCAATGGAAGGATGGAGGAGAGGGAGAGTGAATGGCTTGAGAGGAAAAATGGTCTCAAGGCACTCACTCCAGTAGCATAACAATAGGGAAGGGAGGAATGTTTTGAGAGTGACCCCCACCCCTCTATTTATAGCTTTTTTAGGGTTTTAAGCCCCTGGTCAGGGCTTTAGCCCCTTTTTTGGGATTTTAGCCCCTTCCGCTCAAAATTTAGCTCCTTTTAGGGTTTTGGGATCCTTTGAGGGGTTTTAGCCCCTTTTTTTAAGATTTAGCCCCTAGGAGAGCTATTTAGGCTCTTTTAGGGATTTTTAAGCCCTTTTTCATGTTTTTAAGCCTTCTTGAGGGTGTGGGGGTCAAATGAGGGTCATGCATGGGTGTCCTTGGGTGGTGTAGGCCATGTAGAGCTGAGTGAGGGATTTTTTGGGTTAACAGATTGCCCCTTGACGTGTGAGGGAAGGAGCTCATCGTATGGCCGGTGGACATCATAGGATTTTCTATGGAGAGGTGGTGCTTCCTAGGATGGGGCATGGTGGATTTTGCTTTTTGTATTAATATGGTTCCCATCAATGGGTGAGATACAAATAATGTGTTACATGTATATGGATGAGGTGGGAATTCCCATGCTAGTAACAATGTCGAAAGAATAATGTGATCTATGCTCTATAATACAAGAGCTGATCATATACAACTGATGATACATAGTGTTTGACTCAATGAGAGGATGAATAAAATACTGATCTGAAGAACTGCTACATTGGACCCATGGCATTTGGAATGGTACACAGCTGTATGGATTCATTGATGGAGAGTCAGAGTCTTTGTGGTACAATTATGCTGCATCAATCATAAATCTATATAGAAGCATTGCTGGGGATTTTGAACACTATCTCCAATGCAACCCGGAAATAATAAGGGACATAACCTATTTAGGTCCCTCGAATAGACTCATCAATGTGCTAGAGTCAGGTGACATCTGAGGTCTTCGACCAAATACTGCAAAAACCAATACCCTGTACGAATCTCAACAGTGTGATGATGTAGTTGGAGTTAAGCAAGTGAGAAACAACCATCTCGAGAGGCACTAAGGATTCCTCTCAAGTGGTCCAAGGAACTCATCAATGAGGTTAATGAAAAAAAGATACAGGGACCTATGGAATATGTTTGTTGTCATCGACAAAGGGAGACCTGCCGCTGGTCAAGGCAATGGTGTTTCCTTAACCATAAGCATGAGGGAGATAA
Source organism: Pseudotsuga menziesii (assembly GCA_001517045.1). Classification (NCBI taxonomy): domain Eukaryota; kingdom Viridiplantae; phylum Streptophyta; class Pinopsida; order Pinales; family Pinaceae; genus Pseudotsuga; species Pseudotsuga menziesii. The sequence goes on along the minus strand of LPNX010523541.1, from coordinate 22,393 downwards.
CTCAAAAGGTGTGATACAATTTGAGGACTGACCCATTGAAAGGGGGGGGAGGGAAAGAGTTGGACAGGGGCAGAGGGAGTGTAGTAGACTCAAACTTCCTTTGTTCAGAGTATGACAGCAGGGTAGACCAAGAAGCAAATGAAACTATTTTATGGGAATGGGATCATAGCTGTAATACCGTGATTGTCACTACAGATGGGAAATACTTGGGGGAGGTAGACACTTTTGATATTGATGGGATCCAAGGAAGACACATTGTAGAGTACTCTGAACAAAGGTGACCCAAAGTGGGAATGCTGCCAAACTGTTTTTTATGGGGTGGTGTCTAGAGACACCATTGTGGTACGATCTCATGGATTTTTGGCGAGCCCAAGAAAGTCACAATGCTCAATGGTGCTTTCAATTTTAAAGAGTATTGAAAGCATGAAGAAAACTCCAGTGGGGGATCTTTTTCGTTGGTAGTCTCATGTTCCCGAAAAAGGATAAAAGTATACACAAGAGAGCTCACCCATTATTTTTAGGGGGTGGGAGACTTCTTTACCATTGGTATTCTAGTCAGTCTAGAAAAGGTTAAACCTATACTGACTGGAAGGTCATTCAGATACTTTTATGAGCATGAACAAAACCAAGTTTGCTCGACAATATTTTCTTGATGAGAAGGCTAGAAAAGAGATCAACGCCAACTCATGGTGATCTTTTTCGTAAAGTTCGGCCCTCTTCCTGAGAAAGCATAAAATTATGTAGAGGGGAACAGTCTTGGCTTGAATGTGCCAAGGTGGTCCTTTTCATTTAATGGTCTACATAGTCCATAAAAGGAGATAAATGAGACGATGTAGACGCCCTTTCCTATACTTTAACAAGCTGAAAAGGAAACAGCTATGCTCGATAATCTTTTCATTCTTTTAGGAGTCAGAAAAGAGCTTAAAAGGAACTCTAGTATGGTCAACCAATTGCGGTGGCATAGGAAGTTCCCCATGTCGGGATGGTGGACAGTGGTCCAAAGGTCATCCGCGCAGTATGGATGGTGCAGGTGGCTCTTAAACATACCAATGCATGCATGGGATAGATGGTAGCAGAGGTACGCGAGTTAGTGTGGAAGAGGCATGCAAACTGATGTGGCTCTCGGACAGAGGTCAGGAGAGTCGTGTGTGAATTATGGTGGATGGACTTGATTACATGTGATGTGAGTGCAAGTATGGAGGTAGTTATATGCCAAATACATGCAAAAGAAATGATTCGTCTTCTAGATGATGGTCCGGAGATCCGCATAAGGTGCGGTGGACGAAGTAGAAGGCTATATGTTAAAAATAAAAATGATGTTCCTTACGGGCGATGGCCCGAGAACCCGCATGAGTAGCGGTAGCCAAGTGTGATGCAAGCACAAGTTAGTAGACACTTGCAACACCATGCTATGGCTCATAAACTGAGGTAACTTCCACGAAGCGGTCCTGAATTTTTTTTGTTAAACATGAGATGATGGTCTCATAAGGAAATAGAGGGTAGAATTCTGAAACCAATGGTGTGAACGATGTCTCAAACGGACTCCGTATGGTCCTGTTGTGTCGAACAGGAGAAATTAGGTCAAATAGGGCCTTGCTGAGGCCTGGAAATTTGCAGGCAACAACAACAAGGGATTCTCCCCAGTCAATGTTCCCAATTAGCCCATGACTGTTTGGTGTAGGGAATCCATCTGGTTTGCGGTCCGGCCACTGTGGGTCAAATAACAAAACCAAAGGTTTTACCGGTTGCGGCCTGGTCCACTGTATATTTTTGTATTTTTTGACTTAAGGTATGATATGCACATGCCTAATTAACAATGCAGGGTGATAAAGGATGCAAGGAGTAATCACAAAGTGATGCGTAGGTTCTTACCTCTCATCTTAGATCTCACAAGCATCTAAATCACATACACAGTAATAAAATAAATCTAACTATCTACCTATCCCCAGGGAGCCAAATTTAACTTATTAATGAGTAATGTATATTGTACATGCATTATCAAGAGAAATCATAGGTAGTTGATATTCCTTCCCACAACACATCAACGATTACAGATATTTAAACAATCAGATAGATAATTGCTTATGAACGACATTCATTACTCATGGTGGTAATTTCATAAAATAAACCAGAAATCATTTAGACAAGAACATAAGCCCTAAGAGTTAGAACGATCTCACAGTTAATGGACAAAATGCTGAAAAAATGAAATAGTTCATCTTCCACCAATCCATAGCATAACATTTGAATGTCCCACCAAACTTTCTCCGACAGGCAAACAATAATTCTTTACTGCAAAAAAAAGTAGTTCTTCTTACAATATCTCTGTACTTGTCTAACTAGGAAAAATATCCTCTTTTCCTCTTGGTCCTCTATATTTATACAAAAAAAGAATAATACTATTGGGATTCCCACACATAACCCGTGGGATTCCCCAACTCTTCGCCTCCCAAAATTTCACTTTCATCAAATGTTTACAAAATTGTTACATATTAAAAAAGGGAACAAAGATTCACGAGGAAGGCCTCGCTTGACTATTTAGGAATTTCTTCCAATTTGAAGCTTCCGAGGCGATGCCTTCAAACTCAGAAGATTCCAAAAGATGAATATTTATCTTGAATTTCGTAGCCTGGTTTCTGATGGCTTTGATTCTAGCTGCACTCAAATGAAGCTAATCTTCTAATAGCTGTACACTGACTACGGAATGATCTACCTCATTCCTTAAGGTCTGGTCATCGAGAGATTTAATGTCCTGCATTTTACTTTCCTCTTCTTGGTACCTTTTCTGCAAAATTTCCACAAACAAGTTGTGGTCCGAAAAAGCATCTATTCTCTGTTTAGCTTCTACTTGGCATCGGTTATAAGTAATCAGGAGCCTTTTGAAGAATTTTTTACATGCCCCTTTCGTCTTTCTAACAGCCTTTTTGAATTCCTCGGCTGTATTAATGGCAGACTCTAATAAGCCGTAGTCCTGCCTAAGTCCCTATCAATCTTTTGAGGGCAGCTCTGCAGGAGATTCTTCATTGTTCTCTAGTCTTTCCATCCTTGCTGTCAGGACTTCCAGGATGTCCTGAGATCTGTCAACAAAATATGAGGAGTTCAACAAAATCTCCTCCAACCGACCATCAACTTGCAAGACCCTACATCTTTCCTCTTCTATGGCCATCTGCAACTAAAGTATCTTGGCTTTCTATGCCAGAACATGTTCTTTGAAGGGTTGGAGATTAACCTGTTGCTCTTTGGCTTCCTCCAAAGCTGTTGTCATAGAGGTAATCTGCTCTTGAAGTTTTGCCTCTTGTTCTTGAGATAGCCTCTCATTCGCCTCCAAGGTAGTCTTTTGCATCTCTAGATCCTCTATCTTTCCTAGCAGTTGTTCCTTCTTCACCCTTAACTCTTGATATTCTTGTTGTATTTTCTTCAGACACTCTTGGGAATTCTCCATTGATCTTCTCTCTGCTTGGAGAACCTACATTTAATCCTTTTAAGACTTCATCTCCTTTTGCACGTCTTCAAATTTCCTCTTTAACTTATTACGTTCTTCTCTTTCCTTTCTTAGTGTGTATTTTAGTTGAGAAGAAGAATTCTTATACTGCTACAGATTTTTCATTATTCTATCCACATTGTCCTCCAAAGCATGGATCAATGTGGCCCCTACCCTGATAGTGAACCTGGGGTCTCTGTCTGTTCTGTATACAATTGTCGTATCATTATCATCTTACCAGACAGGCCCCCTATTTCAATCTTCTTCTCAGTCCTTTTCACTATCCTCTTCTTTTCTTTATCATAAAATATAATATTGAAAACAGGGACCTCTTCCCCTATCTTCTATTCAAAGGGAACTAATCTAAGGGTGGGGGCCATAGACTGTCCAAATGTGCTGACAACAGGTACTTCAGGGTCTTAAACGTCGGGATTCTCTGTGCCCTGGGTTTGAATGTCTGCTATGTCAGAGGCTGACTGTTCTGTCACTGTCTAGGTCAGCTTCATCCTTTCTGCCTCCTATTTCTGAAGCTCCTCATCTAGCTTCCTTTTTCTTTCTTCTTCTTCAATCTTGGCATCTTCTTCTGCTTTTCTAGCTACCTCTTGTGCAACTCTTCTTTTTTCTTCCTCTTCTCCCTTCAGCCACCCTTCGAATTCTTGGGCTAGCCTTTGAGCTTCTTTGTTTCTTTTCCTAGTTTCCTCATCAGCCTTTTCTTTCTCATCCTACCCCTTTCCACCTTTGCTGGTGATTTTATTTTTAAACCTTCTCCTCAAGGCCATTATGTTCAATGCACTGTGGAAAATGGACTCTTCTTTGTCCCAGTGGTGAGTGTATTCAAAGTGGACATTGGCCTCTTTGCAGTGCTCTGCAACCTTGTTGTGGGAGTCATTCTTGTGGAATGGCATCTCCCCAAAATGAAACTTTTCCAACTCCTCCACGAATTCGTCGGCCTTCTTTACTCTAGTAAACTTATAACTCCCCAACCTGAAAGGTAATAGAGGATATGCAGCCTTCTTGTGTTCAAATAAAAAGCTTCCAATGCCATCCAGGAATACTTGCCTAACTACCTCTTTGTGAATTATATAGTCTGTGGCATATTTAGGCAATAGGGAGGGTGCTCTGGAGCCTCCAAACATTCTGAAATAGAGCCCATCCTCAGTCAGGTAATAATCAACATACTCTTCAATTACCTGCAATGCCTCTTCTGACATGCAGTCACATTCTTTCAAGAAAATAAGAGTATATAATGGCATGATAAAATGTTCACAGAAATCCCTGTAGTGACTGTGGTACTTGTGAGCCCACAGTGGCTTGTATGCAGAGTAAACAGGTATCCTTTCCCGGTGCCAGATGCACCTTAGGCTGGGGAAAGGTTGATTGTATAGTATGCAATCAATGAGTATGGATCTCATGTAAAATTCTGACTTCTTTTGGGACACTCCTCCCAAAGCTGAGGCCATACAGGCTGAAAGACTATTGGACACTATGTTGGCCCAGTTGAAATTGGTCCCCTGTGTCGCGACATAAAAAATTATTGGCATCCACTCCAATTTGAATCTTTTACCATGGGCTCTCCCAAAAATTCTGTTGAGCATCAAGGCAATGAACCTGTAAGGATTTCTTAAGCTGGAGGTGTCATATTCTCCCGTCGGCCTGGTTCTAAAGTTTCTTCCAGGCATGAGCATCCTCTTGAGGGTCTCGACGAGGTCCATCCTAATGTTATGCAGCCAATCTTCTGTTAAATATACTTGTGCTTATGGAAAATGGTAGGCCATAGCTACATATCCTGGGCTATAGGTAGCATAACCTTGTTTGTCAACATTCTCAAGAATCATGGTGGTTACATCTGCCCTGGGCAGAATCCACCCAATCACTTCAGAGCATGGAAAGATCTCCGGTCTTATAGAAATATTCATCAATGAAGACCTTTCTATGTTGGCATATATGATTTCTTCCTCAAATCCTATATCAGGAACCTCTCGACGCGTGATCAACCTGTAGATGTCTCCCCACTGATACTCAGGCTCTACACCAGTTATGCATTTGGTGTCTTCATAAATGTATTCGATCTTGGTGATGAACTCGACGTCGAGATCCTCGTCGACCACAAGGGCCTTCTTCTTTTGACACTTAGACATTTTGGGTTCGGAGGAATCTTCTTGCCACATATAACATTGTAATTGTTAGGTTATTTCCGGACAAATTATAGATATTGAGATAACCATGTAAACATTTTACCTCATCTGTGTTCAACATGATGGCAGTTAATTAAATTAAGCAAATATGTTCACCAATACTCTTGTCTAACACTGAAAATGGCTCAATCAACAAAACTCGAGTGGGAAACAAAGTCTACGTTAAAATGAAACAACCTTGGGCTCTCTGTGGGCGCCATGACTGCTGCGCTACGTGGAACGACACGGGAACTTATTCTAGCCATTCAACGGGGGTGTCTCAAAAAAAACACTATCTATGTGCCATCTACGGTCTGTCTAAGGCTGGGAAATGCTATACTAACCCAGACCGGTTCGGGTTCAAATTCGACCGTGAACCGGGTCGCTCGAAACAACAAGGTACAAAACACGGTCATGGTTTGCAAACATGTGGGTAACCGGAGCAGGTGAACCAGTATGACATTTCCCAGGGAGGCCATGAAGACATTCCCTTAATGACCAATAAAAACAAAACAACAGGGGAAAACTGGTGCAGACAGCATAACGGCCGTCTGCACCGGTTTCCCCAACCATCAAGTGCAGGGTTGAAAACCATAATGGCCGCGGAAAGAAACTACCCCGTGGGAAACAAAACTCCCCTACGGATAGTTACACTACACACCCCATCATATATACATGTAAACAACGGGGACCAAGGGAAACCCTAACCGTGGAAATAACAAAAAACCAAAAATTGAAACAATCCAGTCGAATGGAAGGGGAAAATGCGTACAAGAGCCTACCTGGCACTGCCGCACGACTGGTGGGAGGAAAACCATTGAGTTTCCACGGCAGAGCCACCTAGGAATGGGGTACCGACAGCGGGGGTCCTGGTGAGCTTGAGCAAAAACAAAAGTGCACAACATTCCAAAATAACAATAGAATAATCAACTTACCCGACCCCATATATATATATATATATATATATATATCCTATCAACCATAAGCGGTGGGAGAAAACATCGGACGATGAAAAAGCAACGATTGGAGATCATATGGACATCTCCTCCCGTAACGTCGGGTGGTAAAACAACTTAGGTGAACCGTCGAGACATCCAGGAGAAACCAATAAAGCATCGGAGCTCGCAAGACTAAACGTCAGAGGTATAGAAGGATAAGGAGCCGCAACGGCAAAAACATAAAAGACATCATGTTCTGCAATAGGAAAAATCTAAATCGGAGGAAAAACCAACTTAATGACCGGAAAGACAGTGCTTTTAGAAGCCGCAATGGAGGACGCCGAAAACTTAAGGATCAGTGAAATAAATCAATGGGATCAAAAAAATTAAGTTGATACACCATCCACCACTGTGGAAAACTTAGAGACAATATGTCCCGGTGGAATACCAAACGATAGCCGATTGAGACTAAAGTGAATAAAAGCATCAGATAAAACAATCGGACCTCGTTGCTTATTACTTTTCCGCAACGGTGGGAGCACAAGTGACTAAAATTCTGACTCAAATACTCAAAAATGTGTTCGAAGGCAAGGTAAACTTAAACAAGTAGTGAAACATTTCTGGCATTAGGAAAAAAATTTCTGCAGAATCATCAAACCAAATCAAAAGTCAAACCAAGATAAGCAAAAGGAGGGTCCCAATTTTTTTTTGAATTTTGGGAAAATGTTGCAGCTGCAATAGGCCTATATAAGGGTAGGGACCACTTTGTGAAGTGTCGTTGTCACTGTTCAATATAGAGTTGGAGAGGTGGGCCCTAGATTATCTTTTTTTGATTTCTCCTGTTCCGATCGGCGGTTTCGAGTTCTGTGACTTCCAGGTAAGAGCTCTTTCCAAATGTCTTCTTTTTGGTGGTTTACATTCTGCATTTGGTCACCTAGAGGTCCTTCATGAGCTTGTTGGGGTTTCATGGAGCCAATTCATACCTTTTGAGGGAAAAAGAGTAGCCTGGTTGCACCTGTGGGGAATTTTGAGCGACCTGGTTGCTCATTTTGCCCAAACAGGTGTGACTTGGCCTCTAGGTGACATTTTTTGATGAGAGCAATTGCTGACATCTGTGTTTTGCTTATGCAGGATGGCTGAGATTAAGTGGTGGGAGAGAGACTGTAAAGACCTCTGGGAGGCATCATTGTGGGATGAGAATGTGCATGATACACTGGCCCGTTGTGGTTTACTAAAGTTCATGAGGATACCCCTTATGAAGAGCTTGTGTTTGTTGCTGCAAACGCTAGTCAGCTTTTGGGATATTGGAGAGGAGGCCTTCCTCTTCTAGGGCCAACGTATTGAGATCACGTTGGTGGATGTGTACTTCTTGACTGGGCTCCCTATGTTGGGAGTTGTTGGTGACTTAGCACCACTGCTGTCTCGGGGGGGAGACATTGGAGGAGCTATATGATAGGCACTGTTATGCTACTGTGTATGTGCGTGGTTCCCACATATTGATGTGTGACATTGAGGACCTGTCGACATAGGTGGTGGTGACATCATTGCTGTGTATCTTGGGTTCCATGGGGAGCCACAAGATATCTGGAGGGAAGCTGCAATTGGTACAACGTGCTATGGGGGGCACGTATTATGGGTGGGCCCAGATGTATCTTTAGGTTGCTCGGTGTCAGCTGAACAACGCGAAGGCATCTGGGGAAGGATTTTGTTTTGGCTCCTTTCTATGTGCTTTCTTTTTCAAGAAAGTACCTACTCTGTGTCTGCATCAGGTCATGTGGGATAGCGGTCCACGGGAGCCATGGATGCACAAGTGGTGCCAGATGATGGTACAAGAGGGTGGCAGCAGAGTGGGGTACTTCTTCATTGAGGAGCTATTATAGCAGTGGCATCAGCTTCCATTGGTCATTGAGGAGTACCTGTATGTGGGTATGAACTATCATGGGGACACCGAGATGCCCCGACTTGCAGGCCAGGTGTGGGGACCAGCTGGTATGTATGTGTGATGTTTTTATGTTCATCTTGATATATAGTGTACTTGAGCTGGTTGATAGTTGTATGATTATATGCGTAGACTGATCATGTCCTTGTTTGTGTATGCAGATATTGGTCCTCACCCACCGCCTGGATATCATAGGTGAGTGGTTTCTATGGCACCTACAGCAGTTCCTGTGGGGAACCCTTGCAGGCGATGGAGGGAGGTGGATAAGTTTTTACCGCATCTGGAGTGGCTTGCTGATGAGATATCTAATGATGGCTAGCAGCATTTGAGCAATGATCTGATTGCTTCCATTCATATTTTTCCTCCAGAGTGGACCTCTGTGATAAGGAAGATGGTCGTGTCCTGTGATTACCTTCTTCGAGTAGCGAGAGGTGATCTTCCTGCAGAGGATGAGTCTTTTGAGGAAGATGATGATACTGAGCTAGATGATGAGTCTGAGTCAGATTAGTATCCTAGTGGGGCTTCCCCTAGTGTGTTGGTGCACTTAGGATTTTTTGCATCGCTATGTATATTCTGCTGAGAAAGCATATGTGGCTTCTCATTTTGTATTGGACATATTTTGGACATGTGACTTATATATATATATATATATATATATATTTGACGCACGTGGATGCGCTTTTATGGTTTTATATGTGAGTATTTTTATATATGATTATGCATGATGTTATGGTTGTATGTTTCCTATATGCGATTATGAATGTGCTAGTTTAGAATGTCATTATCCATTTGATATGCTACATTATTGAAGTTTCTAGGAACATGTGTGAATGTAATGGACTCAAATGTTCTAACCATCTGTTTAGTGCGCAGGAATTTTCTAAAGAGGCAGGGATCACGTACCCGGTAGTAGTTGTTCAATTGAGAAACAAGCAGCTGGGAGTCTAAGAAGACATCGAGATGGTGAATGCATAACTATAGAGTTGCAGATAAAAGGCCCTTGACACCATCATATTTAGCCTGGTTGTTGGTCGCACTGCCCATGCATATTCCATCGATATGGATCAACTCGTGCGACGGGGAGTAGATGACCCGTGCAGCCGAGGCAAGTTTTAGAGACCATCTGCTCACTCCATCTGCAAATCCAATGTACCTATCCGATGTAGGATCCATTTGGGGAAATGAGGGTAAATGATACATAAGGCTGACTTTTGAAAAATGTGTAAAACAAAAAATGAAAAGACTATATTACAAGTTATAATACCGTCACTCAAAGGGGTGACGTTAGAGGGAAAGTCGTTTGGAATTTCAGGGGATCAGCGGTCATTCCTTTGTGTGACACAATGAACCCTAGAAGATGGCCCGTTGGGACACATAAAACAAACTAGAAAGGGTTCAAGGGGATTTTGTACTTGCGACATTGTAGGAAGACTTTGTGCAAGTCGGCTATGTGTTTTGCTTGCTTCTGTGACTGCGTGATGAGCTTGTCAATATAAACCAACATGATGTGAATGAGGTCATGGAAACAGTGTGTCATGGAACACTGGAAGGTGGCTCCAGTGTTTTTTAGGCCAAAGGGCATGCTTTGATATGCGAATGTGCCCTACGGGGTTATGAACATAGTCTTGTAATGATCTTCTTTCCAGATCTGAATTTGGTTATATCCAGAAAATCTATCCATGAAGGAAAAAACCTCATGTCCGGCACATGCATCGATAATCTGATCGATGAAGGGTGTTGGGAAGTTGTCTTTGGGACATGCCCCATTGAGATTGCAGAAGTCTATGCAAATCCAGATGGTGCCCTATTTTTTATTCACGGGAATGGGATTAGAAACCCAAGTGGTGTACACAATGAGGAAGATGAAGCCAGTTGTGCGTAGCTTCTCTATTTCAGCTTTGACCGCAGCTGCTTTGGAAGGATGGATGGGCCATTTTTTTTGGTGTATGGGGGCCACATCATGCCATGTTTTGATGTGGTGTTCCATGATGGATGGATCCAACCTGGGCATTTCAATGTAATACCAGGCAAAGATGCGACGAAATTCTTGGAAGAGACATTTGTAGGCAGTGAATTCTTTCGGGGAGAAGGATGCCCCCGGCATGATTTCTTCAAAAACCTCAGGATTGGTTGAGATGTTGATTTTGATGGTTGGCGAGATGTTGGCCATGTTCCCTTATTTAAAGGTGTTTGGTTCTAGAATGGGGTTTTTGAATGAGTCGACTTTCCCATGAATGAAATCTTTGGTTTCCATGGAAAAATGGTGAGACTGTGACACAAGTTCTTCAGGGAGGAAGAATAAGTGATGGTGTATGTCATCCCATGGGTATTCTAGGGTGGTTAAGGCTTCAAGTATCTCCTCATCATTGTGGAAGCAACGAAGGGACAGGTTTGATGGACCATCGTTGGTGATGGAGACAAGAGGGTCGATAGAACTGGACATCATGTAAATGGACATGGTGTCCGAAGAAGGAGGTGGGGGGTGAAATTATTTGATTAGGGTGATCTCAGATTCAAGGGAATGTTGACAAAGGTCAGCTAAAGCCATTTATAACTCAAGAAATTCTTGGGAATGGCGAGAATAGTGTCCATACAATCTGCAAAGGGCACACGCATGGTTTGTTCGCAATGACTTGTTTCTCACTATTGACGTGATTGGAAGTTCAACCATGGGGAGGTTTTCGGTTATATCCATGGTGTCCAAATGTGCATAGATTATAGGAATCTCAGGGAAATTCTAAGTTGGATGGCCCTATTCTTCATAGATGGCACAAGACAGGATTTGTCGAGTTTTAGCGGTACCTTTTTCATTATTTCCCCTAGCCCTTTTTGGGTGGGGTTGTGTGGGTGCAGGTGTGGTGGTTGGTTTTTGTGGGTCAGGTGGAGGATGAGACTCGATCGCAATGGGTTGCATGGGGGTTAATACTACCTGATGCATTGGTGGTTGAGCTAGTGGATCAAGATACCACAAAGGAATTCCTAATGTAAGGTTGGGTAAGTTTAAGGTGGCCATTACTGGCTTGCTCATGACACCAGGAGGGGGAAAGAGGAAGGGAATTGTATGGACTAGAGAGGAGCCCAGATAACTCCCCAATGGTTATATGTGGGGATGAGGTTGTGGTTATGGCTATGCGTAATGCTGCAGTTATGGATGATGTTGCAGCTGCTGTTGATGTTGTGGCTACGGACGATGTTGTGGTTGTAGTTGGGGCTATGGCTGTGGTTGTTGTTTGGGTGTAGCAATGATGGATGAGAGCATGCACAAGTCCGTAGTATCATTTAGTGTTGATGGTGGTGACACTAAGGGGAAAGAAGCTATCATGGTGGTATCGACAAACAACCCAGGGCCCACATTCAACAATTGGGAGGCTGGTATGTTGTCTGAACCATGGTGTTGACCACAGGGATAACATTGGCATGTGTGGTCATCCCTTGCGGATCAATGGTGTTGATCGTAGCGATAACATTGGTGGGTGTCGTTAACCCTTGCGGATCATGATAAGTTATTTGGTCAACAGTCATGATTTTCCCTTCGTGGGGGGACATCATGAGACGGAAGACAGTTTATGCTACAGCTCTCATGGCGTACATATAACTTCTTCCGAGGAGAAGGTTATAGTCCAATTGAGCATTGACAACCTCTATGTCAATCAGAACTATCTTCTTGGCTAATGTGTTGGGGACATGGGGGAGGATTCCTTGCACTTTAGTGAGATGGCCATCATAAGCCCGCAGAGTTGTGGAGGATGGTTGTAGAATTAGGGATACAAGTTTCTACCAGACTAGGGTAGACATAATGCACGTGGATTCCCCCTCATCCACTATGCACTGGTGCACGACCAAATTCTAGATAGACACCAAGATTTGGAAGGCAATGGTTGATGGCATTCACGGTTCCCCATTCTCTGTGTTGAATGTGATCAAATTGGAGTCAGAGGGGTCTACGGCCCTAAGGGAAACTAGTAAGGATTTCCACTACATTGGGTAAGTTTTGAGTACCTCAAGAGTTGACATGGTGATAGGTGTTTGGTACAAATCATCCACTATGCTGTAGCTGATAACAACTCTAGCCGTGGCATTATTGGCAACCTGGCGTATGTGGGGGGCACGAAAAAGGGGGTAACTGAAGAGGTGCATTGGTTTTTTTAGACGTAGATGTCGCTCATGTGTTAGTGGGTTCGGTGTTGGTTCCATATTGATTTCATCTGGTTTGTAGATTGACCTCTTCAGTTGTTTGGGAGGCGCCCCTGGAGCATTGGGATTGGGTTGGGGAGGGGGTGCAGTTGCCACCAATCCTTGGATTGGTAATGGGTTTTGAAGCACCATAGGAGGAGGTCCTTATGGTGTCGATTTGGGTTGGGATCGGTCTGTAGTATTGGTGGAATGTTGAACCTTATTTTTAATGGCCTGTTTAGCATGGCCCATGAAGGGACACTCAAATGTGTAGTGCCTGTAGACCTCGCATAGTGTGCATGGTTGGTTTGTCTGTAATGAAGCGTTACGTCTTGGTGCATTTGGTTGTTGAGGATTTTGGGCTAGCTGGTTTGTTGCAACATTGTTGGGGGGATTTGGTTGTTGACCACCTCCTTAATGTTGATTGTTTCCTTGGTTTCGGGGTCAGTTATTTCTGGCTTTCCCTTGTTGGTTATTGGGGGTTGGATGGTTGGGACAGTTTTGTTGTGCAAACACCTGTCCCAATGGAGCAGGTGGAGCAGGGGTGGGGGATTGAACAGCTTGCATCGGTGGTGCATAGTATATTTGGGTGGGTGTTGGTGCCATAAATGTGGGAATTTTTCCCATGCATTTCTACGTTAGCTAAGCCAAGGCCTGAGCCTGCTGCGGTGGCACAGGTTGAGTGTAAGAAGTTGTGGCTCCGAACTGGGACATCATTCTTGCATAGTCCAAAGTTTGGTTTTGGTAGGAAACACTAGTAGTGTTGCTTGGTTGTGGTGGTATTTTAGTTGGTGTCAAATGGTGTTGTGGTTGGTGAGAGACATAACCTATGATGCCATCTGCAGCATGGGATGCCCCTGATGCATCCCGGTAGGAAGTGCTCACATGGGGAGTGTCTGGAATGACGGTGTAAAGGTATCTAGACTATGCATAGATCATATCAAACTGCTGGGCTTTCAAGATGGCCTCCTCTTTGGATTGGGGATGTTCAAATGCGACATCCTTTGCTATAGGTGGGAGCAAAGTTTTAAGGAACCAATCCAGGAAGATCCTGTCATCAATTTGGATCTTACACAAAATGCAGCATCACCGCCACTCATGGATGTGGTCAGTTATGTGGGTCATAGTATTTTGGCAGCAAGATAACAAGATCTCCACCCCTTCGTCATATCTGGCAGGGAGTTGGAAATATTGTAGGAACATGAAAGCCAAGGAGTTGAAATCTGGGTACTTGGCTTGTGGTAGTTCAATGTACCACTTGGATGTAGCACCTATAAGGGTGCATTGGAATAGACTTAGACTGATCGAATAATCTACGATGTTGTTTGATGAGTGCGATAGATGAAATGTCATGATGTGGTTTTGGGGTCACTCCCCTGCATTCCCTTCAAACTTGGGAATGTCTGGGGGAAGTTAGGTTGGCATGGGAGGCCAAATTTTTTGATGGCGGATAGAGTCATTTGTTAACTGAGCCAAATCAGGCAAGTTGAGACATGCCATGAAAGGAAGGTTTGACCCCATGTAGATGTGAGATGTGGCAGCCATGGTGGTGGGGTTTGTAGGTGCATAGTGCACCTGCATTGCTGGGGGTACTTGTGGCACAATTGTGGATGGGCTGATGCCCCCAAGTGTTGTGGGAAGGACATTGTGGGTGGAAAGGACACTGCCCCCATGTATAATAGGAGGGGCAGTGTAGGTGGAAGGGTCACTACCCCCATGTGTTGCAGGTGGGAAAACTTGACTGCTCAATATGGGTGGTGGCAACTGACTTATGATGGTTTGCATAACCATACTAGGTCCACCTACAAGGTTGTTGGTGATAGTTTGTGGTGTGGACATGGGTCCACTAGGAATTGCTATGCCGAAAAATGGATTCAGGTTTTCACCATCCATGGGGCTTGATGGTGCAGTGTGCAAATCTGGTTTAGACTGATATGGGTCTAAATTTGAATCAGAGGTTGTGTGGCCTTTTGATTGTGTGTAAGGTTGTCAAGAATGGCCTCGATGATGTCAATTTAATGACCCGAATTGTGGTGGTTCATCTCTTAGGCATGAGGAAGAGCGTGAGGGATCAATCATGTCAAATTTGTATTTCAAAATGGTGGTAATGATTTTTGGACCCCATTTTTTAATGGCTTCCTATTGGCTACAGGTGGTCACTCGGCCACCAAGACTGCTAGGAGACAACACTTGGCTTTTTCCTCACAGGAGTGCTACTCAATCGGTGGGGGTTGTTTCTTGTTTCTCTTGGAAATTCCTCTCAGTGGCCAACTACTTTGGGGTTCCCATGGTACTCCTCACAATGAGTTTTTGGGTTGAGCCCAAGTACTTCCCATGGTTAAGGCAGTCAGGGACTTATGTCCTCAAAGACTACAGATGTTTAACTTAGTGTAAATTATAAATTTTACTGGCTCACTCAGCATCATGAATTGAGTTGGGTTGATTTATATGGTATGGTGTGTATGTCTTTTATTTTTCTACTATATCTGGTGCTACTTAAATGGTTTATGAATATTCCATAGATTTCATAACTTTGTGAATGAAAAGCAGTAAATAGTAATCAGAAATTTTTAGACATGTACCATTTGTAATCCCGAACTATGTTAGCCTGACTAAGTGACTACCTTGCACCTATATTTCTCTTCAACCAGGAGAGGGTGCTGCGCTCTCAACACAATGGGACTAATCCCATCCGTAGATCCACAGGTCACCCTTCGGATGCAAGGTTGGTCAATAGGGAGGACGCTGAGCACCGTGAGAAGCCCTCCTTCTCTATCCCCTCTACCTTCCAAGTCAGTTGTTTTTAGTGGCTTCGAAAAATATTAAGTGAAGTGCCTATTACTATACGAGCTTCACCATTTGTCTTATCCTAGAATACCCCAAAGGGTGTTGACTAGGTAGAGGAGGAAGGGTTAGGAAAGATGTTGATTTTAAGTAAATTTTAATAAAGCTATGTTCATTAACCCATTAAGCATTGATTTACACTTTGATTTAATCAAGCTCTGTTCTATAAATGAAATGGACATAAACAGTAATAAAAATAGTTTGGATGGAGAGAGGCGGCTGGGATGCACTGACAGTCCTTAACTTTAAAAAAATCAAACTCTGAGTGACAGATCGTACTTTTTGGGTCAAATGTGATGAGGGGGTCACCAAATTTTTCTAGAAACAGGCGAGGGGGCCACTCAGAATTTGCAAACAGAAGCAGGTTGACTTCTGAAAGGGGGTCACACCTTTCAGGGATAAATAGGCGACCTAGTCGCACTTGTTAGGCCAAAATGAGCGACCTGGTCCCCTCTCTGGGCCTGATAAAAGCGACCTGCTCCAGAAACTAATTTTTTTTTTACCCTGAGTCAGATCCGACTGACAGTAACCTGTATTGTGGCCAAATGGACTCGGATTTTCCTTGAGGAGGTTCGGTAGTAACTGGAAATGTAAATAAATAGGAATCTAAGCTAGATTTTAATAGAAAATTAAACTAGGGAAAAAACCAGAACAAACTGGAACTTTGAAAAAAAATAAACCCAACGATCCTGTGGGATCAACCTGGTATGGTCGCCAATTCTGTAGCAGGTATTTCTCCCTTACTATAGGGAAACAATGGCTACCTTCCAACTATAGGATAGAAGGATAGGGTTCCTGGTGGTGGATGTAAGAAAAAACAAACATAACAAAAAATGAAGTGAAATGAAAGAACCCCTCTACACATAAGGTTAGGGTTTAAACTCCAAGGCCTTGCATACAACTGTTAGAATCAAAATACCTACAAAAACATGTTAAGCAATAAACCTACAAACAAATATTGTTAGAAAAACTACAAACTACTAAAGCAAACACATAAAACAACATAGGTATACCTTCTCGTTGGAATGGGACACCATGCCATAGCTGGGAGAGCACCTCTCTTGGAAGGGGGAGCTATGGATCAATGGAAGGATGGAGGAGAGGGAGAGTGAATGGCTTGAGAGGAAAAATGGTCTCAAGGCACTCACTTTGGCAACATAACAATATGGAAGGGAGGAATGTTTTGAGAGTGACCCCCACCCCTCTATTTATAGCTTTTTTAGGGTTCTAAGCCCTTGGTTAGGGCTTTAGCCCCCTTTTTGGGATTTTAGCCCCTTTCACTCAAACTTTAGCTCCTTTTAGGGTTTTAGGCTCCTTTGAGGGGTTTTATCCCCTTTTAGGAGGCTTTAGCCCCTAGGAGAGCTATTTAGGCTCTTTTTAGTGGTTTTAAGCCTTCTTGAGGGTGTGGGGGTCAAATGGGGTCAAATGAGGGTCATGCATGGGTGTCCTTGGGTGGTGTAGGCCATGTGTAGTTTAGTGAGGGATTTTTTGGGTTAACATCATACATTACCAGGAACCAAGTTACAAAAGGATATTATTACTAGCTGGAAATAAGTTGATCAGGATACCCCCATGGGTTTCATATTTATTTCATTACCTAACCAATCTTCATAAGGATATTGATTATTTAAAAATATAGTTGGGATATGACTAGTTCATTGTATTAATCTGACTAGGTTTATATTAACTAGATTGGTTAGACCAATGAAAAAGTGTGTCATGTCTCTTTCCAAATGACCACCATGAGGACAACTTATTAGGGGGATATGAATATATAGAGAAATAGACATTAGAGAGAGAGAGAGAGAGAGAGAGAGAGATATTAAAGCTAGGAGACAAATAGAGAAAAATATGGGGGGTATGTATAGGGGGATGGGGAGCTAGTGGGTTGAGGTATAAAATTGAGCACATAGATATGTGACCAACACACAACTCACAAGATAGATCAGTCAATTTTACTCAGAAATTGAAGAATGAAACAATTCAAAACATGGCTTGTAGCTGTGAATTCTTTCATTAATAAAAAGAAATTGGATAATTAATTACAATGTAATACGCTGGTCTTAATAACCAGTCAATTTGAATGCATGAGAGAGGAATTCAAATTGATTCACTCTACCTAACTGCATGGATAATTGGACATGTATAAATCATTATCCGAGCTCAACTAGTTAGCCCTAGTTGCCTCAGTCAATGCACCAGTCATTTAGAATCAGTTAACTAGCCTAAATGAATGTGGTAGGTGAGGAATTTCACCTTCCCACATGCAATCAATCAATGAATGGCACTAATTGAAGGTAACTAACTCCTAACTAGGCTTAACTAGTCACTAACTAAACTCAACTGAAGGAGGTTTGTTCCGGTACTCCTAGTAGCATCTAAATTATAGGGATTGGTCTAGGAGGCTCCCACTAGTGGAAAATGAGAGATTAGTGACCAGGAGACTAAAATTTTTGGTCACCACAATTTTTTTCAAGTGATAAATGACCAAAATTGATAAATTTAAGTGAGTTAACTAAAAAAGACCAAGATAAATGACCAATTTTGGTCACTGGATAAAAACCAATTGAAAACGACCAAGATAAATGACCAAATTTGGTCACGGGATATCTAGACTAAAAATGACCACATGACAATTGGTCATTTATTTGGTCATTTTTTATTCTTGCGATCTTCTTATCACTCCTAATTAATTAATTATGATTAATAACCAATGTAATTGCAAGGCATTCTTTGAAGGTGAAGTCCATAATTTCAGGTCTTCTTCCTGATTATCATTCCTTTACGTCACATTAATTGTTTTCATTAAATAACTTAAATTTCAGCTACGTCTAAGTAGTTTTTTTGATATATTAATGAAGTGTGCTTCAACTTGAAAATAATTACGATAAAATAGTTAATGTTATATTGTTACTCATGAAGTGTAAAATTTGTGATATTACACATATGACTACTTAATTAAGGAGTAAACTAGTGAACCAACCATTTGCACTGATCGGACGACCTGGCTTGCGTG
>LPNX010523524.1:0-13509 GCA_001517045.1 Pseudotsuga menziesii | reverse complement strand
TTGTGTTTGGGCTCGGGTTATTCCGAATGTGCCATCAATAACGCATATGCGTTCTTGATTTACACTTCGGAAGTGCGTTTCTGATTTCCTAAGTGGCACCAACAAGTGGAACCAACTTCGTGCGAGCGCCCTAATGCCTCTTGTGATTGGAGCTATCTAGAGCTTGTTTGGGGTTAGGTGCAGAAGCAAAAATTCGCTACGTTATAACCCAAACAACGTTTTGATTTGATGCATGGAAACTCATAAACCAAATTTTTGATAAACCATCATGCAATAACAACCCTAGAATCCATCATAAACCATCATCAGCTTGAAGCCATTTTTATGAAAATTCTTCAAGTCGGAGTCGTTGAAAGTTGCTGAGACAAGATGTGCCTAAAACTTCCTCCTGTTGCATTGCCTTGTACAGGTGAAAGTTGCATTATTGTCTATGGTGAGTGAGATTTAGTCTTTTCGGAGACAGTCAAATTCAGAGAGGAGTGCTATGTAGACTAGTGATTGATGGGAAGTGGTGGATCAAGATTGACTTCTGTTGAAATTCACAACACCAACATTTGAGCTTCTTTTAAATGCAAACACTGTAAGCCTTTTTGGGGAGAGATTTATGATGGTAGGGATACCATGGATGAGAAATCTATGGAAACCATTTGATAGGAGGGTTCCTATGCTTTTATTTTTTGATGTAGGTTTTGTAGAGGTTGTGTTGACAATCATTGATATATATTTTGCGTTGTGATGACAATTATTGTTGACATGTGGAACCAATTAAACACCCCTTGCACACTTTATCCCATGCTTTGAATCCTAGATTTATGTGATGATGTCCTCATTGCTTGAAGCAATGGGAAGAGGAATGCCCCACATGGATGGGGTTGGCTGTTGTAGTGAAGAAAGCCTTCAAGAGATCATTTGGGGAAATTTTTTGTAAAATTTGTTGAAGGAAATTGGAATGGACAAATTTTTAGACATCAGCCTTGGCTACTTTGTATATCTGTACACTAGTTTTGGGATGTAATATTTACTATATTGTTGCCCTAGTTATCTCTTTTAGTTCATTTTGAAACATTCGACATAATATTCTTATTAATATATTTATATTAATTTAGAAAGTTTTCTTTATTGGGATAAATTGTTTTAAAAAATATTTCACATTTAGCTTTTATGATTTTTTATTTTCTATGTCCTATTTTTCTAGTAGCAAAACTCATAAGTTATATGATGTTACAAATCCTTCACAGCAACACTAGGGACTTTGTTTACCTCCACTAGTGGCAGGCGTTTCCTTGCTTGGATCAGCTTCTTCAAGTAAATTGAGCAAATCACTAGCTCCTGTAAGTGACTTTAGGATTTTAGTATATTGTGCTTCCATCCAATTATCTTTAGCATTTGTTATTGATATCTGTGCATGCAGCTTTTTCTATGCTTCCATAATAGATTATTTAATAGCTTCTGATTTAGTTCTAAATGATCACTAGTATAGAAGATAATGTGTATTTTCTTTATACAGCTTATGTTTTACTTCAGTGATTGTCTTCTAGATTCTTTATACATGGCTTCATTTTTATTTCCTAATAATATATACCTATTCATATTTCCATGTGAAACTAGAACACATGAGGTAATGCCGAGACTTCCCTTGCTAGTAGAGCTTCTAGAAGATCAGTTGTATTTCCAACTAGTGCATCTTGGTATGAAATCTGTTTCTTATCATGGAATATTTGTTTAGTTTTCCAGTACCCCCTAGATTGGTGCAGAGTAACATTACACATTAAGTTTAGTGAACATAAGCTTCTATATGATTTAGGAGTTTGTGGTGGAATATAACATATCTTACTGAATATTGAGACATTAATGGTTGTGCAAGGGCTCACATGCTGCATAGGAAAAATCATTTAGTATGAGGATCCTAGCTGTTCAAGGCTCCTTTAATCCTAAAACAAGTTCATCTCATTCACTTTTAGTGTCTCCAACATTAAATCTCCCTGCCTTGGTGGTGGGAGTTGCAGCATTAGGGTTGAGTTCTGATCATGGCAAGCTATTGGTCAATAAGGGTGGGAAGTCATCAACATTTATACCTAAAAAAAATATTGATGCCAAACCTAATGCAATGAGTGGAACAGATATAAAATTAAATTCACGTGTAAATACCGCTGGGGAAGCTCTCCATGGAAAGAATGCCAGTTTAGTTGATCCTACTATGAAATGTAGGAGTCATGAAGGTTTTAAAAGTCTATTGAAGAATTCATCCTCTGACACACACAAGGGTTCATCTGAGCTGGGTAGTGGGCACATTGAAACAAAAAGAAGTGAAAGAATAGATGTAGCTTCAGTGTCATCTAGTATTGTTTGTGTTGGACTTTCTAAAGATAGTTTTCCAATCTCTGTCCCTCAAAGCAGCTCTATTGTTTAAAGCAACAGTGAAGTGAATGTTGTTGCTCTAAATAAAATCAATAGAATGCTTTCAAGAAACCATGTTGAGAATTGTCTACAAAGGTCTCCATTTGATGATAGGTATCAAAACAATTATGAAGAACACATTGCAGAACCATATGGTGAAGGTTGCTCTAAAGATATTTCTTCAGAAGCAGAGGTGCCTCCCTTTATGGAAAAAGTCCAATTTTCAATGGATGATTATAGTTCTAAAGATTGTTCTCTTCATCAAAAGTATGTAAATACCTGCACCCTTAATGGTGACGGTGATAGCTTTGGAGTTACTGATCATAAAGAAGAGGAAAGATTAGTTTCAACTGCTGAAAAGACTAGTGCAAGTTCTATCCAAAATTGTGAAAATGAGCCTATGTTAGAGGAGAGATCAGTTTCAGAAGCTGGAAATACTAGTACAAGCTCTATCCAAAATTTTGAGAATGATTCTATGTTAGATCCAATCAATACAAGTACAAGTACTGGTTTTCAAATTCCCGAGAAAGTAGAAATTGCTAGAGATTCTGATGCTAGTTCTAGAAAGCTAAAATGCTTGGAGAATCTGGTGTGTAATATCCTTCCAGAATTTTATATGAATGGCTCAGATGGTGGAGAAAATAGTATAATTTCAAACATATTGTCTTTGAATTTTGATTCAGATTATAGTGTATTAAATAGTCCTCACAATTTAGCAAATTTTCTCCTTATTGAGACTGATAAATGCAATGGGCTGTCAAAGGAAATATAAAGTTCATGGAAGTATCAAAATAGCAAGCAGTCAAATTTTTATTTGCAAGGTCAAAAGATTCTGTAGAAAGATCAAGCCATTATTCCACTCGCAATTTGGCATCATCTAGGCAATTGTAGAGGGAGTGGGAAAATGGACAAGATGTTTTGAAAAGCACAAATGGACATGAACTATTGAATATTAATGGACTATCTAATAATGCTTCTGGCCCAAAGGTGCAAGGATTTCAGAGTACTTCAGAGGGAAGCACATTTTAGGTTCCTTCAGAGGCCAAGGGTGAGTTTTGTCTTATTTTGTTGTTGGATATTAGTAATTTTATTTTAATAATTATGTTTTACCTCTTGCTAATATGGCATTTACAGCTTTTGTTTCCTTTTATCCAGTCATTTTAATCCTTTGTATTTTTCCAAGTTTGTTATCTATGGATATAGACTTATTTTTTTGGATCTAAATACAAGAGATAACCATTTTCAGATCAGCCTATCTTTTACGATCTAACACTGCACAGGGGATGTCCCTAAGTTGCACTGGGACATTACCAATGTCGTGTAGGATTGTCAGATATCCCTTGGCCATCTTGGGGACTTCTTAACATCACTTTCCAAAATTGGGGCCTAAGAGAAAAGAAATATAAGGCCTTAGCGCGACACTCACTCACCAACACATTACCCCTTACTAAGAGACTATTCAATCTCTAATTCAACCAAGATTTAGATTTTTTTCTTTAAATTAGCTAGTATATGAACTTGCAATAGTACAATAGACAAATTAAAATTTATTAGAAGTTGGGAGCTATTCCGTGTGTGTCCTCCAATATCTTATGGGATTGTCTTGGGCTATATGTAAATGATCCTTC
This sequence comes from Pseudotsuga menziesii, assembly GCA_001517045.1. NCBI lineage: Eukaryota > Viridiplantae > Streptophyta > Pinopsida > Pinales > Pinaceae > Pseudotsuga > Pseudotsuga menziesii. Next base: position 9,484 of record LPNX010523524.1, on the reverse strand, counting down.
GTAACCTCTAATTTGATAAAAGTGACATATGAGCTTTGAAAATAATAATTGTTGTTGAAGTACCCTGTTGTATTCAACAATGAAGATATTTGAAATGGCACTGCTTGAGCCCACTTGTGACTCACACACATTATTTTTCATTTAGTGCATATGCTGTTGTGTGCCAACCCTATATTGGAGGTTTTGTTGGCTTTACTGAGCCTAGATATAGGTAATTAAACCATATTATTGTACTTATCTATTTTTTACTAGGTTGGTGTAGTCACTCTCCTAAAGCTAGTGCCTTAAACCCTAATAGAGGTCTAGTTGTTACAATTCTCTTGATTTGCAAGTCATTCACTTGAAATATTAAGGGCAATCTTACCTATAGCATTCATCTCTTGAGTACTTGTGTTTGGAAATCGATCTTCTCTCTTTTGAGTAGGACTTCACTTTCAAGCTATGTTGCATGAGTTTTTGGAACACGAAAATGTTGGGAACGTGGGTACAAGTGTCTGATACAGCTAAAAGTTTATGTTGAATTTATAGGAAACAACAATATTATATTAAAAAAATATAAAGATTAATATAATTAAAAATTAGAAAACAAAATTAATCTTGAAAGCTGTTTAAGCAATGGCAATAAAAAGTTTAATGATTCCTTTCTAATGTACTTTTTCATAATTTACACCTTGAGAGATTTAATTTTTAATATCTGTGCCTGACTTTGAGAGATCTGGATTTATGCTGGCCTCTGTATATAGTATTGACAAGAATAGGCAGAATAAGAAATTGAACTCAGAGCCTTCCTCTTTTCCTCATGCTGCTGCTCTACTATTGATATGCATGCCATCAGTCAATCGATATTTTATTGTCGAACAACAGAGCAAAGATATCATGTGCAGCCTACATGCAAATGCAATAACAACCCTCAGATCAAAATAAGGTTATAGGGTCGGCAGATAAAGAAACACTAGTATAATAAGTTAAAAACTAATTATTTAACCCAACACAACATACTCGAGTGAGTGTATTCTTAACATAGTCCAGAGGTCAGGCACGTATTTAAACTTGAATATATTTTTTCCATCAAAAGAATGGCTTTGCTACTTGATTGGATCAATAGTTTAGAGCCCTTTCAAATATTGCCCATAAATATTAATTCTAAGCAAAATTTGTGAGAAAAAACAGAGATAAATTAATGATCATGTTCGTTGTCATGAAAATGATGAGAAATATTTTTCCCATGAAACCATACTATCATGAGATGATTTTTCATGTTCTTAGTAATATTTAAAATCCGAAGATGACATTCTCAAATTAATTATTTGGCCAAAATCCAGTATCAACGGGATGCCCAAGAAAGGATTTGATATCAATTAAATGACAAAATCGTTTCTTATGGAAATAACCAACACAAATCAGCCAAATTACAATACTCCATGAATAATAAAATATATATGATTAATAAGATAAGAGATGATATTACAACGAGAATGATGCTTGTATAAATAACCATGCTGGGTGCCCTTTTGTAAAGATGCATAACCTTTCATCAAGGTGTCTTTTCATTAAGTATTAGTTTATTTAACTATTAGTATTTATTAATGTTTATTTTTTAGATATTTTGTTCATTACATTGCCTCTTCCTTAGAATTGCTTTGTCTTCAAAGCATAATTACAGAAGACTATATCCATTGTTCTTTCTCGTAATGCTTTCTCGTGGGATTCAATTGTTCATGATAGAAGTGGTATAATGGTTTTTGTTTATCATGGGATTCAACTGTTTAGGATTTTTGCGATCAAATTGCTATGAAAAAGGGTATGTGTTTTCCAATAGGTGTTTTGGGATTTTCTGGTTTTTTTCATTAATTTATTTAACAGGTGCACCTTCTGTTAACTTAGAAAATGTTGGACTGACAAAATTCCCCCCCTGCTACTCATAGTTGTTGAATCTGCAATACCAGTTGTATGGATTGTTCCCCTTGGAATTGATCTTGTATACTGTCCCTTTCCTGATCGAATATTCCTTTGGAGCTTCAATTCATTCTCTTTTGTTTCAATTTTCTTTCTCAAGTTCTCCAAGTCAGTGTCACTGGGTTTAGTTACAGACGAGCCAAGCTTGAAAGCATGTTTCTAGCCAATTGAACTATTGTGGCCAACAATAGGCTTTTTATTATAGGATCACTGCGGAGGTGGACCCTCTCTAGACCCCATAGAAGTCACTTCACAGACTTGCACTGCACTTGACATGGTTGTACAAAATGCAGCTAACTGCTTCTGCACCATAGCCATTTTCTTCCGCATCCCTGGGGTTTGTTGCGATGTTGTTGTAGCCATCTGTGAAGAAGTTGCAAGTGATTGGCTTGCAGAAGTCCCACTTGTATTTTCCATTGATGATCCATATTGATCACTTCAATCCACTCTCCAACTCTGTTCTTCACCCTCACTGTCACTATCTCCATCAGAAAATATAATCACAAGGTTATCATCTTTCTCTTCTGCTACAGGAGATTTAATAGAAGGATGTAGATCTTGTAAAATGGATAAGAAGACATCATTTTCCTTACAGCCACATAATGGAACTGATAGTGCACTAGAAACTTATAGGTGTGTCCCATTTCCGTCGAACAAATTATTTGTGGAAATAAATTTCCTAGATGAGAGTGGGTGCAGTGGCGGCTGCTTTGTCTTCCTCTTCTTGTTGGGCATGGAAGCCATAGCCCTTGCTCTGAGTTCTTCAATGTCCATAGTGCCGAAGTTGACTTCTACACTAAAATTATTTGACTTGGCAAGTAGAAAACGTAAATGGGGAGGTCATACCCTCTCTTACTCTTACTGTCTTCTCTGCCCTGCCTCTATCCTCCCGCAGAAACATACCCTAAGTTATAATGTTGTACTAATGGTAGGTTTTGAACAATTCTTCATGAACCTTGAACTTTGTACTTGTAAATATAACTCCACACCAAAATACGAGACCCAGGTCTTAGTGAGGCTCTTATATTCCATTAAATAAGCAACGCATCCCACGTGGGGAGTCATAGTGGAAGGTGTAAACATGCCATAGGGCCTGAAGGAAATTGAAACTTAAAACTAATTAATAATCATATAATCAGGCTAGGGCACTTTCACATTACACTCAAGCAGGATGGAGACATGCTTTACTACCCTTACAAAGAAATAGTTTCTTGTAGGCAGTTCAAATGGGGCATATGCACCTCATCATGATTTTCTCTATCCTTTGCTTCATCATAAATGTACTTTTCATTGTCAAGTAAATTCCCCCATTTTTAAAGTCATAAATATTGATAAGAATATGCCTTTATGTAACTGTGCATTATAAGAACACTATAGAATACCAGTCTCTCCAACCTTTTTGATAGGTTTAGTCAATCTCAAAAGCTTACCAAAATCTAAATTTTAGTGTAGTCTTATTTTAGGCGACCATACATTCTAAGGAAAGTTCAGTTCTTATCAATGGTTATTTCTCTCTGTGAATTGTTGTCCAATCATCATGGAAGCTGTTTCAGATCCTGTACATCTCAACACAGAGCTGATATATATTTTGTTATACCTAATAGTTTGCAAGTTTTTGAAGTTTAATTCATGCTTAACTAGTTGTCCTTCCTTTCAAATAACTGGTATCATCATCTAGAAGCCAAATATACAACCCTTTAAAGGTTTATCTAAAGATGCAATGTTGTAGGAGTAGGGAATTTCTCTTTATATTTGCAACATGACTCTTTAATTATTGAATCCACTATTAGGTGCCCTTATAGCCAAGGAATAATGATTCACAAAGCATAACTCCTCCTTACAAAATGGTACCTTTGAAACAGTAAATGATGCAATGCTAAATACTTGCAATACTTGCAATTCCCCAAGTCAAAATACTTGCAATTCTTTGAATTCTAGGTCTAGAGATCATTTTTGCAAGACATTACAATGCATAGGGAGTCAAGTCTCTAATTTTGCAAATGATAATCATCGAGTCTCCATTAGCAATAAGTTTCTGAATCTGCCTGGCTCTTAGAATGTTTATCACTTGATTTAAAGCTAATGCTTCTGTGTTATTATAGGTGGTCACTATTGAACACCAAGCATAAGTCAATTCCCACTATCACTTAGGATTGTAAACAAACAACCCCCTCCCTCCCCGCTACAGGCTGAAACCTGAGGACATATATTTGATTTTTCATGTACTGTTGGTATTTTTTTTAAAGCAGTCACACTTGATGTCTCATCTATCATTTTCCCTTTTGAAAGTGTTTAAGTTAATGAAATGAATGTAAGTACACAATTTAATTAAATTTTGGCTCTTATTAATTGTATTGGAAATTTGTTTAAATTAGGTGGCAAGTTTCTATTCAGATGGGATAGTGGTAAATTGATCTCTGTATCACCTTTATTTCTTTATCATATTTTACAGTATAAGTCAAAGAGTATTCTTCTTCTAATCAAGGGAATGTTTTTGTAACTACAACCTTTTTGTCTTTCTATTATAGTGCCTTGAATTCCATTCTATTATTGGATTCTTAGCTTATGAGTTGAGTAACTGGCAAAGTGAAGGGCACCTGTGACATGTGACTGTTGTAAAATCTAGTTTGATGGGAAAGGCTGAAGCCAAATTGCAGCCCTGGTGGGTAGGATTAGTCCTAGAAGGAGTCAGATATTGACAAAGTCCATGACCAGAGGAGTTGAGCCAAAGAAAGGCTCCCCTTAAGAAATTGTCAAAGTATGGGTGCACAAGTTTGGTTGTTGTATGAGAGTTGAAAATTCAAAATAATCATGAGTGTAGGATGCACATTGCAGGGATTAAATTTAGAGCCAATCAAAGTGGTGACTTAGATATGTATTGCAGATGTTTTAATATTTTACTTGCATAGATGCAGTGTAGTGGCATGGGTGGATTGTTCCAATATTCGATTGTGCTAAGTTGCTAACATAATGTCATGCTCCCTTGGCATGTGCACTTTCATTGTGGACACACAACATAACACAATGTCGACGAGCTAGCATGGATGGAAAGGTTAACAATTTATCTAATGGATGAGTCCAATGGTGATAGTGGATTGTCTTCCTTTCTTCCTTGTTTAAAATGAAGAGCTGCAATTGTGAGAAATGTAATTGCAAGTAAAATTCATGTATCATAAACATAATCCTGAGGAAAATATCATTTTGAAGCATTTATAAATACGTTTTCCTTGGTTTTTTGCTATAATAAAGGATGCGTTGATGAGTTAAACTTATTATATGTTTTCTTGATATCTGATACATCCATGTTCACATGTTATTTATTAGTGTTAGAAATAGCAATGCTATCAACACTGTCATAACTACAATCAAGAGGAAGTGGGAAAATAGATGTAGCCAAAGCTGAGGAATTGTGTAATGTCCCTCTTCGCCCTTGATGCCATTATGTGTGGAAAAAGGTGAAAAGCATTTGTTTTTATTTACTATAAAGAGGGCCAACCTGCTAACAGCAACCTTTACTAGAGATTTTATATCCAATGTGTCAAACCATGTGCGTGGAACAAACATTTAAGAATAATTTACAACATGTCATCTTCATAATGTCCTGGAAAGTGACTTGCTCTGCAACCATGGAATAGTATGTTAACAATGACAATTTTATTATCTTTTACCGTATTACCTCCCCATAAGACAGAAATTATTTAGTATTTATCGGCCAATCAGTATAAACCCTATTAGTAGGAATCTGCCCACTTCTCAATTTGCCATATCTTTAAATTTTGATTTAGCTTTTCTACCTGCTAAAATACTAAAGGAGAGCCACTCAGAAGAAGACATTAGGATATACCCTTAAGTCTTATGCAAGTGTATGAGGGATCTCATTTGAGGTCTTATTTCCCCTTAACTTGACTCTTAGTTACTTCAACCAGGAAGGAAAAATAAAAAGGTTATGTCATAAACCAAAGGTTGCCATTAGTGTCTAGCACTTTCCTTGTTATCAATCAAGCATTGTTGGTCTTCTTTTAAAAACTCCCTTAATAAAATTCTGGTGCTCCATATTTAGACAAAAATTGCAGAAAGGGTCTGAGAGCCCTTTGTGTATAGTCATTTCAAAAGAATACGATATCGGATCATTTCATACAGATAATGAAGTACATAATAGAGGAACCAATTAATGCAATGAAACGGAATTTATTTTCCTGGCAATAATCATTTTCAAAGGTGTTATACATGAACTTCAATTCATTTGCAACAGTAACATTTATACAGAAATAAAACTAAGAGAGTAAACATTCAGGCAAATGAAAAAGGAGACAGATAAGGATGTACGTGGTTCACCCCAACCTTGGGGCTACATCCACCAAAAGGTGTTGCAGACCTGCAACATTCATTTCATTATTAGGTTACAATCTACAACGGAAAGTTGCCTTCAATTTTTCCATTGATCCTCACTGGATCATATTTTTAGAATTTAATCTCTCCAAATTCTAAGTAGAATACAAATATATATATCTCTGCATATTTATCTTTCTAAAGGTGACTTTCGACAGTGTACTAGATAATTACAATTAGGCATAACTCTTCTTTACATTCAAGATGGCCAAAGAGGTGGCTCCTTGATTTACCAAAATTCAGAAAGAACTCACACAATACAACCCATCAGAAATTACAACTATACCCAGCTTATACCAGCATTACCTTGCTCCAATGCCCAGTTTATAGCCATAATACTGAAGGTTCATGTTAGAAAAGTTTAAAGCCATCTAGGGAAGCCACCTCAAGAACACTGTTCCAAAGAAACAAATACAATCCATCTCCACGACAAAAATTGCAGAACTATAACCAAGGTCATTTAGCTATGTGGATACTGTCTATATCCAACTTTTTTTATCATAGGGGTGTTATTTCTTAAGTAGGAACTTCTATAAATTTAAGTTAATGGAATACTTTGAAGAGCCCGTTTCACCCCAAAAGAAATCAAGCGCTCAGCACAACGAGAATTTTAAAGTGTAAAAATCAAATAGAGGGGTTGTGTAAGAGGTAAAACAGAGGTTCCACAACCGAGAACCCTGACCAGAGCGATCCACACGGTTTGCCAATAAACAACAAAAAAAAATTACCCAACGCAGAAGAGCATTACTCAGCATACATACTCCAACAAGGAGAACATCGATGTCTCACAAAACAGAAACGATTGGCACATATTTAACCTTCCCAGGCGCAGAGCCCGTTTTACACCTAAGGACAATCAGATTTTTGGGAGCGTAGTTGCACTCATGCTGTTCAGGTATAGTTAGCGTAATTTTACACAAGGTAGTCCCCATCATAGGGAGGTGCGTGAATCATCCCTAGTAGTCGTTTTCCACGTTTCCATAAGCCTACTATAGCGCTATATTAAAAAATACTTACCTCCTACCTTCAAATGCGTGATACAGGTATTTACTAGACCACTAGGAATGAAGAATAAGGACTTGACACATGGCCTCACAGCCCAGTAAGAATTGGCTTGGTTGATTCACGCCCTACTATTGAACGGGACAGCTACCCAATTACCATGCTCATGAACCAGTAGAGTTTTTTTGACCCAGTATCTTTTCTAAGTTAAGACAAGCAGCTCTTGCTGAACCTTAAACATATTCTATCACCTCTACGGAGTCCATACTCATCTTTCTTCCCCAAGGAAAGATGGACGGCCATGATGGATATCTTGTATAAGAAGAAAAAAAAATACCTTACTCTACAGATCTTTACAGACCGCTATCTAGCTCGAACGCGGAGGTTCAAAACCATTATTTCAGGTGTGTGTCAACCCATTTATCAAACGATCTGTACAGATCAAAAATCCTGCAAGACCATCAAGGTGGTCGGGCGTTCAGATTGGCCTCATGGGAACGATAGGATTAAAATAACGACCTCTATCTAAGTCGATCATACCCAGGTATTTCGCTTATCACTTAGGCTTAGCGTGGAACTCTTTACTGGAGATTGGCCTCTGGGGAAAAGAACCTTGCGAGTTCGAATCCCATAAGAGAGCTACCAAAAACATATCGATCGTTATTCAGACTACGTCACAATTAGAAGACATACTATCATAAGCAAGTAGTAACACGGCCCTCAAAGTACATGGGTGCCGACCATCAGGACGTAGTCAAGGGGTTTATAACCGGAACAAAAGATATACCAAGCCATTGACAGTAGACAAGAAAAAGAAATGTGCAGATAGGGTTTTTCTTACGAAATCACAATTCTACCAGTAGAGTTGACCATACCTCATATCCTTGTTTGATAATCGCTCCTCACCAAAAGGAAACATCATGTGAAAAATCCTGTGCTTGCTGAACTGGCACTAGTGCCCATCGACTAAGTTCCTATCACCCCCAGAAATCACGCCAATACTAATATATATCAAGGCAGGAAAAAGTGCTGGGCGAAAACGACCCAGAGACTAGACTGGCATGCAGATTTAGGTCAAGCCCCGGCAGCCCCCTCCTTTCCCCACAGCAAGGATTTATATCTCACTTACGCTCTAACGTTTCCGTTATTATTTCTTACAAATTCCTATAATGCTGTCACAATGTGCGTAGGCGAGCCATTAACGCCTCCACAAAATGGGGACGAAAGAAAAATAGGGCATTTAAGATCAACGTATATGAGCTGAAAATCAGCCATAACGCCTTCCCCACATTTAAAGCAAGTCCCAGCGTTTCAATAACGCTTCTTCAGCTAAATTGTTATCACCAGATGTGGAATCGATGGGTGTCACATTTATGCTTAATAACCCTTATGAATTAAACCTCAGGCCCGTGTTTCTAAGCTTAGGTCGTAATCCTCACTATCCGCCTTACTTACTCGACAATGGATGTCGAGACTATGTATGTATATTTTAACATCCTTCCATCATGACTAAACTTCCACCATGCGTTCTTTAGTACGTGGTTGGTGCATCTTTGTTTCAATTGGTATTTTAAAACACTATACTTGAAGCAATACGTGAGTGTGACCATAGTTTAAAAATCCTGAACCTTTACATTTAGTATCACCTATCGGTGGTCCAAGTGGCATACCATACAACAACGGACATACCAACGAGCCCACGCATTTATAGTATTCATGTGGTCTGTCCTTATCATGGCTAAAGAGACCTGGATAAGCTGAGCTGTAACCCGTGATGGAGGATTGAACACTTGCAACGATGTACCTTAGTGTAGTTTGAGGCATGGTTCATTTCATGTTTTGGGGGGAGCAGCACAGATTTGAATGCTCAGACATAATTCACATCTAGTCACTATTCATTAATGTGCCCACTTTACTTGTGGAATCGATGGGTGCCACATTTATGCTTAATAACCCTTATGAATTACTATTGATCATTCTCCACCAATAAATAATCATTATTCTTTTTGCTATCATTTTCCTTTTTATGTTCGGCGTGGGCTAGCTATGGAGCAAACCTCCCTCCATCGGACGGAGGAGGAGCAAAGTCAACGTTGACTTTGCTCCTCCTCCATCCGATGGAGGGAGGTTTGCTCCA
>LPNX010523502.1:99804-163725 GCA_001517045.1 Pseudotsuga menziesii | reverse complement strand
TCTATCAAGGATCACCTTATCCCTCAGGTGTCCTCTCTCAAGACACCTAAAGCTATGTTTGATGCCCTAACCAAATTGTTTGAAGGGAAGAACATAAATCGGAGGATGACTCTAAGAAACCAACTAAAGAATTTGAAGATTCAGAATGCAGAAACAATCCAGTCTTACTTCACAAGAGTCTCTCAGATCAAGGAACAACTAGAAGTAGTAGATGAAGAAGTGGAAAATGTAGAGATTGTAATGACTACCTTGAATGGCCTTCCTAGGTCATGGGATTCTTTCATCCAAGGAATCTGTGCTAGAAAGAAGTTAGTCAAGTTAAGAAGAATATGGGAAGAGTGTTCTCAATAAGAAGCATGGATATCATCTTGAGAAGAAAATATGGGAAGTGAAGATCAAGCTCTCATGGTACACTCCAAGTCAACCAAAAGAAGATCTTGTCACCCTAGAGGTAAGCACTATCACAAAGATAACACTAGAAAATATTTGTCTAGGGTCATATGTTATACATGTGATGAAGTGGGACATTATGCAAAGAATTTTCCTAAGAAACCAAAGCTGTCAAAGAGGAGCAGCAAAAGAAGACATTATTCTTATGCTGCAGAGGATGATGAACCATCCAAGAAGAGAACCAAATATGAAAGTGAAGATTCTTCAAGTGAGGATGAATATGTTTTGATTTATGCTCCCATAGGTAACATTACTCATGGAAGTGATGATTGGATTATAGATAGTGGGGCCTCCACACATATGAAAAGATTCAAGGAATCCTTTGTGAGACTGTCAGAACATGAATCACCTCACAAGGTGAAGCTAGGAGATGAATACCAATATACAATAAAAGGTAGTGGGGAATATTCCTATAAGCTAGACTCTGAAAAGTCTCTAATAATGAAATAAGTATTGCTTGTGCGATGACTCAAGAAGAACCTCCTCTCCATATTGGAATTAGATGCAAAAGGAATGAGGGTTGCATTCATAGATGGTCAAGTCATCATGTAGCCAAAAGGAAATACTATCGATGATGTGGAGGTGATTGGAGAACAAGAAGGAGGATTTTACAAACTAAAGGGTCATCCAGAACAAGCCTTGGTCCATGACACAGTAGAGCCAAGTGAACTTTGTCATAGAAGGCTTGCACATATGCATTACAGAGCACTACCTATTGCAAGCAAAGCTGTTGAAGGTCTTTCAGAAATCCAAGCAAAACATGATGGGTTCTGCAAAGGATGCGCAAAAGGAAAGAATACAAAGAAGACATTTCCAAGCAGGGAAAGCAAAGCAAAAGGAATATTGGAAATCATCCACTCCAATGTATGTGGTCCTATGTCATCAAAATCACTAAGTGAGTATGCATATTATGTTTATTTTATTAATGATTTTTCTAGGAAGACATGAGTTTATTTCATGAAGAACAAAGATGAAGTATTCAACAAGTCCAAGGAATTCAAATCCTTGGTCAAGAACCACACTGAAAAGAAGATCAAGACCTTTCGATCAGATAATGGCAAAGAATTCAATTCAAATGAGTTCAAAGAGCTATACAAAGAATCAGGGATTAAGAGGGAGTTGTTTACTCCTTATAATCCACAACATAATGGGATTGCGGAATGAAAGAATAGAACTATCATGGAAGCTACAAAAGAAATGCTTCATGATCAAGACCTTCCTATGCATATTTGGGTAGAAGCTTCCAGAACAACAGTGTATGTACAGAACCGTACTCCACATAGAGTACTCCTGAAGAAGTCTTCTCCAGAAAGAAACCAGAAGTCAGCCATCTTAGAATATTAGGCTATCCTATGTACATACACATTACAAAAGAGAAGAGGACTAAATTAGATCCTTCAGGAAAGAAGGGTATATTTGTGGGATACTCTGAAAGCTCGAAGGCTTACAGAATATATTTCCCAGGATTCAAGAATATTGACATTAGCAGGGATGTGACATTTGATGAAGATACAACTTACAACAAATCCAGAAAGAAACCTGCTGAAGAATCCGAAGAAGCAAAATCACCAAGAATTCATGATACAACCATGAATGAAGAAGCTCAAGAAGAATATCAATAATTTGAAGAACCACAAATACCTGTAGATCCACCTCTGGAGAAGAATCCTCATAAGAGGAAACCTGCTTGGGTACGAAAACTTATCCAAGGTGCAGAAAGGTATGGGGCTCTAGAAGAGAATCACAGAGAAAGAAAGAGGACCAGATCCTACTCCGGGTATGTAGCATTACTATGTGATTTCATTGATAAAGAAACTTTCAGTTATGAATAAGTGGCAGAACAGAAAGAATGGAAGGATTCTATGATCGAAGAATACCAATTGATCATGAAGAATGATGTTTGGGATGTTGTCCCAAGACCAAAAGGGAAGTCAGTTGTAACTTCCAAATGGATCTACAAAATCAAACATGCTGCAGACGGTAGCATAGAAAAATATAAGGCAAGATTTGTGGTTCGGGGTTTCTCTCAGAAAGAAGGAGTATATTATGAAGAAAACTTTACACATGTAGCTAGATACTATTAGGATTATTAATCCTCCCTTGTCCAAATTTGGTCATATGTCTAAATCGGGAGTCAATCCAGTCTATTTATAGTCATTAGCACCATTGGTTAAACTTGACCTAATTGGGGCACATGTTTCAGTTACCAAAGTGTGGGGAACACTAATTGAGGATCACTACCACTTATTGCACCTAATTGCATAAGTTTAGGAGTCTCCTAGATCAATCCCTACAATTTAGGAAGCACTGGGAGTGCCGAAACCGACCAAGGTCAGTTCACTTCAGTTAATGACTAGTCAAGCCAAGTTAGGAGTTAGTTACATTCAGTTCTAGCCCTCTACATTCAGTTAAATAATGGTTTAATTAATTTTACACATGTGGGGCAAATTTTTCACCTACCACAATCAGTTAACCATTATTTAATACTAAATGTAGCACTTGGTTATGTTTTAGAACTCCGGTTATGATTTAGACAAGGACAGTTAACTACTGGGTCCTCCAATAGTGATTTAGAAAATGTCTTGGTTACCTACAGTCAAGTAGAGTCATCAATTCAAACTTCCTCATGTGGATTCGAATTGCTTGTGGCTATTAAAGTCATTTTGCATTATTGTAATTATCATCTAGATTACTTTTTTTTGTTAATGAAAGCATTCACAGCTGCAAGCCTTTTGCACTGTTTCATTCTTCAATGGCTGAGTAAATTGTGAGATCTTCTTTGTGAGTTGTGTGTTTGTCTACAGATCTATATGCTCAAATTTAACATGGTATTAGAGCCTCAATGGACAAGGCACTTTTCCTCCTCATATCTCCTACTGGATCATTTTTTTGTTTTGCAGGTACAACTTCGAAATGAATTCATCAGTTCCTCTTCTCACACGATCCTTAGACTATTTTGAATGGGGGGTGAAGATGACTATATGTCTGAGAAGACAAAAAATATTTTCAGTGTCTAATGGATTCATTAGAAATTCTTTTGAGAGTGATAATGACTGGCTAAAGGCAAAGGATAAAGCTTTTGAAATAATGGAACTGGCTCTTTCTCCTAGCATGCGCTACCTCAGTAGATCTATTAAAGATCCAAAGGAAATCTGGAGAAGATTGGACATAACCTTTGGATTTCGAAGCACATGGAGCACATCCAGCACCACAAACATCCTTGATCCAAAAATCTTAGCCTCCACTCTCTCTGATGAAGTTGTTCAAGATGAAGAAGAAGCAGAAACTTCTACACAATCAATTCGAATTGAAGACAGTCTCCATGCAGTGACTCCTTCTCCTGATGCTCCGAAAGTTCATGAGATCTCTGATATCTAATGTTCTCATATTTCTGAAACAGAAGAAGACATTCAAATCTCTGATATTGAAGAAAAATTCTGCTGCACTTCCACGCAAACATTCACCGGTGATTTTCCTTTAAATTATGTGCAAAATTTACTAGTAATTGCTTCCGAAAGTGAAGAGAAATTTGATTTTTCTTCCTCTAATGTTGCTGCTGGTGTGAAAATATGTGATACCTTGGATATTTTGGAAGAAATATCAGATTACCAGAGTGATCCATTCTCTCCCCATGATCTAGTTTTTCCAGTAAATTCCTGCAGGATTGCATGCACCAAAATTCAGAATTTTGAAGAAGAAGAAAGTTGTGCATCCACCGTCTCGGTTAACCATTTACTTGAATCTAATATTAACCTTATTGGATATGATATGATCTTATTTAGATTTGATCTGATATTTCTTGTTTTAATATATCAAATTCATAATATTTCAGTACCGCTTGTAGTTGTTCTCATGAACGGTGTGAAGAAACAAGTACCGCAAGTCTCCTACAAAACTGTTGCTGGGGATTTGATTCCATTTCACAGTTTTGGATCTGCTTTGAACCTGTTTAGATATGATTTAATTTCTGATATGATATTATTTGGTTCATATTTTAAAATTCAAAATCATGCAGTCATGCTTGTAGCTTCTCTCACCAATTCCAGTGTGAAAAATCAAGTACCGCACTTTCTCTTCAAAACTGCTGATGGGGATTTGGTGTTAGTTTCCTCATATGAGGTTGCTGATATTTTATTATGTGATTCATTATCTATTTCAGAATATATATAAGAATATGGATCTCCATCATTGGCTCTCAACAGTCCCAGTGCTTCTCTACCATTGATCACATGCTCATCTTCTCACAGAACTAGTAAAGAGGAAGATTTTCTGCATCCGCCTGGACACCTGCTCCTAACACTTGGGGCTGTTCTTACCACTCATGGTTTTCTGTTCATGGCTGCAAAATATCAGTTTCTTGAGTGTTCTTCACATTCTCTAAATTCTCAAGAACCTTTCCTCACTTTTCAGTTGACTTCAGTTGCTCTACATGGGTCCAGTCTTCATCCAGCAGCTGTCTATATTTCTGATTTAGTTGAGCATATCATTCTTCTTCCAAAGAGGAAGATTCCTCCAGACATATGATGGAGAGGTTCACATGCCAGGTCCCAGAATACCTATGCACAGAAGAACCAGATTGATCCTGATTCTACCTGCTTAATTAGAAGGGGGGTTTTTTTTCCCATGTGGTTTTTCCCCAAGCACCTTATTTTTGAGCAGTTACTTTATTTTACTTGATGTAATGGGTGACCTATGGTCTTAGTTACCAGGGCCCACAGTTTGTCCAAGTTATCATTCAGGGGGGTTGTTAGGATTATTAATCCTCCCTTGTCCAAATTTGGTCATATGTCTAAATCGGGAGTCAATCCAGTCTATTTGTAGTCATTAGCACCATTGGTTAAACTTGACCTAATTGGGGCACATGTTTCAGTTACCAAAGTGTGGGTAACACTAATTGAGGCTCACTACCACTTATTGTACCTAATTGCATAAGTTTAGGAGTCTCCTAGATCAATCCCTACAATTTAGGAAGCAACTGGGAGTGTCGAAACCAACCAAGGTCAGTTCACTTCAGTTAATGACAAGTCAAGCCAAGTTAGGAGTCAGTTACATTCAGTTCTAGCCCTCTACATTCAGTTAAATAATGGTTTAATTAATTGCACACATGTGGGGTGAATTTCTCACCTACCACAGTCAGTTAACCATTATTTAATACTAAATGTAACACTTGGTTATGTTTTAGAACTCCGGTTATGATTTAGACAAGGACAGTTAACTACTGGGTCCTCCAATAATGATTTAGACAATGTCTTGGTTACCTACAATCAAGTAGAGTCATCAATTCGAACTTCCTCATGTGGATTCGAATTGCTTGTGGCTATTAAAGCCATTTTACATTATTGTAATTATCATTTGGATTACTTTTTTTCATTAATGAAAGCATTCACAGTTGCAAGCCTTTTGCACTGTTTCATTCTTCAATGGATGAGTAAATTGTGAGATCTTCTTTGTGAGTTGTGTGTTTGTCTACAGATCTATATGCTCAAATTTAACAGATACACTTCCATCAGATCAGTACTTTCTCTGGCTGCAGTGATGAAATGGAAGATACACCAGATGGATGTCAAGGCTGCTTTCTTGAATGGTGTAGTGGAAGAGGAAGTGTACATAGAACAGCCACTCGGTTTTGAGACACATGACAGGGAGTCTCATGTGTACAGATTGAAGAAAGCCCTGTACGGTTTGAAATAGGCACCCAGGACATGGTACGGCAGAATTGACAACTTTCTATCCAATTTGGGCTTTACCAAAAGTAAAGAAAATTCCAACCTCTACTACAAGGTTGAAGATGGCAACCCAGTGATGCTTCTACTGTATGTAGATGATGTATTTGTGACAGGTATGGATGGGTTGATTGTTGATACTAAGAGAAATATTGTTTCCGAGTTCGAGATGAAGGACTTGGGAATGATGCATTATTTTCTAGGTATGGAGGTGTGGCAGAGTGCAGATGGAATATTTCTTGGACAAGGGAAGTATGTAGTAGAGATCCTAACGAGGTTTGGGATGATGGACTACAAATCTATGGACACACCTATGGCATTGAACCTAAATCTATTGAGTGATGCTTCATCAGAGTCGGTTGATGCTATGATGTATTGTCAGATGATTGGGTCCTTGATGCACCTGACGAACACAAGACCAGACATTTTATTTGCTATGAACACCTTTAAGCCAGTTCTTGACAGATCCGAGAAATGTTCACTTGATTGCTACAAAGCATGTTTTGAGGTACTTGAGGGGTATAGTTGATTATGGGATCAAGTACAATGTGAATCAGAAGATTAACCTGGAGGGTTATGTTGATTCAGATTGGGCAGGCAATGCCATCGATAGAAAGAGCACTTCAGGGTGTTGCTTCAGTATGGGATCAGGTGTGATCTCTTCGTTTAGCAGGAAGCAATCCTGTGTGGCACTGAGTACAACTGAAGCAGAATATGTCACAGCCTGTTCAGCTAGTTGTGAGGAAGTATGGCTAAGGAAGCTACTGTCTGATTTATTTGATCTCTAGATGGATGCTACTTGTATACATTATGACAACCAAAGTTGCCTGAATTTGTCACAGAATCTAGTGTTCCATGACAAGTCAAAGCATATCGAGATCAAGTATCACTATATCAGGGATATGGTGCAGAGGCGAGCAGTGAAGCTCCAGTATGTTGCGACAAATGATCAGATAGCTGATGTGTTGACAAAGCCACTAGCCAGAGTGAAGTTCGAGCAATTCAAGGAGAAGCTTGGTGTTCTCCAGATCGAGGTTCCTTCCAAGGGGAAGTGACGAGTCTAGTAGCCATTCTGACGATCAGGTTAGATGTAAGGGCTGAGCCATTCTGTCATGGCTAAAGGATTAAGTTCCTCCCATGTTAGATGTGAGTGCTAGCCATTCTGACGAGTAGGTCAGATGTAGGGGCTATCGCCATTCTTACAAGTAGGTTAGATGTAAGGGTTGTGCCATTCTGTTATGCCTAAAGGATTAGGTTCCTCCCATGTTAGATGTGAGTGTTGGCCATTCTTATGAATAGGTCATATGTAAGGGCTACCGCCATTCTGACGAGTAGGTCAGATGTGAGTGCTGGCCATTCTGATGTAGGATGAGCTCCTACATAGATGTAAGGGCTATAGTCTTTTTGATGAGTAGGTCAAATGTGAGTGCTGGCCATTCTGATGTGACTATAGGATTAGGTCCTATATGATCAAATATAAGGGCTACTGCCTTTCTCACGAGTTGGTCAGATGTGAGTGCTATCCATTCTGATGAGTAAGTAATATGTAAGGGCTACCGCCTTTCTGACAAGCAGGTCAGATGTGAGTGCTAGCCATTCTGATGAGTAGGTTAGATGTAAGGGCTACCAAATACCTATAAGGAGGTAGGCATACACCCAGCATGAAAGAAGGTTGGCTCCATAGAACTTCCTCTAACAAGAAGAATCATGAGATAGCACATATGATGGTGACCAGAGGAGATCCAGATCGAGCTTTGATCCAGATCTAGTTATGATGAATTCAAGAGATATAGATCAAGTGATGATCTAGATCCAGCAGTGATGATCCAGATCAAGTGATGATCCAGATCAAGTGATGATCCAGATCCAGTGATGATGATCCAAATCAAGTGATGATTCAAATCCAGTGATAATGATCCAGATCGAGTGATGATCCAGATCCAATGATGATGTTTGAGATCGTAATTGATCCAGTGATGTCCTAGATCAAGTATGATCCAGAGATATTCCAGATCGAGTATGATCCAGTGATGTTCCAGATCGAGTATGATCCAGTGATGTTTCAGATCGAGTATGATCCAGTGATGATGATCTAGATTGAGTGATGATCCAGATCCAGATGAAGATGGCATGAAAATAAAGATGACTTGAAGATAAGATGACTTGGAGATGCAGATGACGAGAAGANTGTGTCAAGAGAATACCTTCCTAGTTAAGAGGGAGTGTTGATGTAATTGTAACTTTGGAATGTATTCACTTGTATTTCTTATCTATTGTAACCCGATGCTTATTCTGAGATGTTATCATGTCATGTCATGCCCCGATGTTCTGATCGATAGAATCAATAATGTAAAAAAGTCATGTCAATTCATTGTGGGTAACCCTCCAATTGTCTAAGGGTTAAAGTCCCCGCAGTTCCGGGGCACTAGGGTTATTAGACTCTCCTAGTATAGGTCGGCCCTGGTAGGGTTTTAGTCATGTTGGGATTAGTATAAATAGAGATTTGGACTCTCTATTTAGCACACATCACATACACACTCAAGTGTATCGCATAGTTGAGGAAGAAGAAGACACTGGGGCTAGAGAAGAAGAAGGTTACTGCTGTCGGGAGTGCATCTTACTGTTTTGGGGTTTTACCTTTTGTGCTGATTCTATCTCTAAGGAAGTTGCAAGGTTTTCTCCATTTATGGTTTCCCTGAGGAAAAACATTGTGTTCATTGTCTCTTGTGTTTGATTGATGTGCTTGTTTTTCTCTTAGTTAAAGATCCATATAATGTTATCTTAAATGTTGAAAAACTAATAGGATTTAGGTTCAAATCTTGAGATGACACTTGTATGCATCCAAATGGCATCCATGGCCTCACAATTTTTCCCTATTGTACTATATAGTCATTCCAGACGTAGTTACATGTTGGACAGTCATAATAATATATGTTATCGACCTCATGTGTGTATGTAATTTTTCAGTCTTCCATCTATTTTGTGCATTTTTTGTAAACAATCACGATTTTTCAGAGTTTATTTGGCTCCTAGATCAAGATGTGAATCAATTATCACATGGTATCATAGATATTTGGATATTCAAATAAAATCCATAGTGTTTGAGTTTTTTTTAGAGGAATTCTCCAGATAGATTCGAGTTTTTTTCGTTGCAAGCACATTCAAAAATTTGTAACCAAGAGCACAAGAAGAAATGGAGAAGACCCACATTTTGTTAAATCCATTGAACTATTTCGAATGGAAGGCCGAGATGTTGATTCATCTAAGGTCAAAATTCCTATACAATGTCACCATGGGGACAGAGGTCGAACCAAGCTCTAATGTTGAGAAATCAAAGTTCTTCAACAGGCTTGATGAAGCATTTGGAATTCTTTGAATCAGCATTTCAAGAGACTTGATATTTCATGTAGACAATATAAAAAATCCCAACTAAGTATGGATCAATATTGAGACATTTTTTGGGAATACTAATGAAATGAGATTTCACCAGCTCAAAAATGAGCTCATCTCCTTAAGTCTTGCTCATTTTGAGACAATCCAGGATTTCTTCACCAAGTTCAAGTCATCGGTACTTGATCTCAAGCAATGTGGCACCAAAAATAAGGATGATCAGCTCATACTCTCCATACTTTCGAAGCTAAGGCCATAGCACTCTGTGTTTGTAAGCACATTTCACTCAAACATGCTCACAACTTAAAACTGGAAAATTCCATCACTAGCTAACTTCATGGAGTCACTCACTCAAGAACAAGATAACCTAGCGCAAATGGGAACCATAAAATCTAGTAAATACTAAGCTCTTTCTGTAGGGGTTTTGAATCCATACAAAGGCAAGAATATATCCAAGGATTCGAGGAAGCAAGACAAGAAGAAGCAAGAAAGACCCAAATATTCAGATGGAGGTTTGAATCCTTGCAAGGACAAGAAGAAGAAGGAGAAGACCAAATGAACCTACTATCACAAAGGGTGGAATCCAAAGAGTGAATGTATGAAGAATATCATAGACATGATGGCACAACTGCTGGAGAAGAACAACATCCTAGTTCTTGAGGGTGCAAGGAAGAAGGATGGAGTTTTAGGATCTGGCAACAAGGAGAGGTGCCATGCATTGGTTGTTGGTTCTTCAGATTCTTCTTCCCTCATAATTGATTCAGGAGAATCAAGGCACATGTCCTCTATCAAATATTTCTTCACATCCATGTATTTTGACAATGGCCCAATTGTTTGAATGGGTGATGATTCAGAGATCCAAGCCAAATGGATTGATAGGATTGATCTTGGAGATAGGTATTTTAACAATGTTTTACTTGTACCATAATTGGAAATGAACCTACTCTTAGTGTACCAAATGACACACACTGGTAAATCCAAGAGAGTAACATTTACTCCAGACACAGTGGAGATAGCTAAAATCTCTACCAACAAAGTCGTGGCATTGGGGTTTATTGATCATCAAGCTAGAATGCACAAGTTCTCCCATTTTCTTCCCTACTCTAGAGGGAATTCACTCCCAACTCATGCCAATGAGGCAAGTAATTTGTGGAATGAGAGGTTTGGCCATCTAAACTAGAGATACCTCCAATAATTGAGAATAGAAGGCATGGTGGAAGGGATTCCTTCTTTCAATATCTCCAATGTCCCATGCATTGGATATGTGGTGAGAAAGCATCCCAAGCGTAGCTATGAGAAAGGGAAGGAAAGGAGATCTACAAAAGTGCTTGGTTTGGTGCATTCATATCTTATTTGGCCTCTTCCCACACCCTCATATGGAGGATCAAGGTATGTGTTGACCTTCATAGATGATTTCTCAAGGTTTTGTTGGGTTTACTTTCTCAAACTCAAATATGAAGTCTTTGAGACTCTCAAGCAGGGTATTTTTAAGGATTATAATAGTATACTTAAGTATAGTATTCTAGACGATAATTTTGGATTCAAAAAAACATATATATAAATAGGTAGGAAAATATTAACTATGAAACATACAATTTACACTGAAACTTGTAAATTTTGGTGAATATTATGATAAAAAAAAATAGTTTATATAAAGATAGGAGAAATTAGAGACTAAAAATGACCAAATAATGAAATTAGTTTTTGAAAAAAACCTGAAATTTCGCCCCTAAAGTTTTCTATGCTCTCAAGGTTTGGAAAGCTCTAGTTGACAATCAAAGTGGAAACAAGATCAAATTCTTTAGGACTGATAATGGTAAAGAGTATGTGAACAAGATTTTTCAGCATATTTGTGATGAATGTGGCATCCAAATGCAGCATTCAGTCCCCTACACACCACAACAAAATGGTGTGGAAGAGTGCAAAAACAAAGCTCTCAAGGAGATGCCTACCTGCATGATTGAAGTAAAGGGTTTGAATCCTAATATATGGGCTGAAGCCATCAATTGTGATGCATACATACAAAACATATCTCTTCACAAATCAGTAGATGGAAAAACACCATATGAGGCTTGGTTTGGTCACAAGCCAAATATTTCACATCTCAAGAATTTTGGCTCAAGGGCTTGGGCTAGGATTCCTCTAGATAAGAGAAAGGCCTTGCAGCCTCAAAGAAAGGGATGCATAATTGTTGGATATGATAAATATGAAAAGGTATAAAATCCATTTTATCCCTCATCTTATAATACCTTCATTGAAAGTATTTTTCAATTCAAATAAGAACTCATTCCAAAGCTCGAACTAGAACCGGGGGAATGCTCATCTCCTCCACACCAAGATGATGTAAGTGATGATTCTCTTTCTGATATTTCTGATATTTCGGATTCTAATATTTCTGAATATATGGAATAATATAATTCCTCACCCATTAGTCCCAAATGGGCTGAGAAAACCATAGAAGCAGCTAGGGATTTGGTTGGAAATCCACTAGATCCTAGAAAGACTATATCACAATTTCACATTGCTTTCTCTACAAGTGAAGTGGTTCTTGCTTATAAATGGTTACTAATGGTTGGATCTGATACTCAATCATATTAGGAAGTATAAATTTATCCAATATGGAAAACATCCATGAAAGAAGAATTCAACTCTTTACAAGAAAATGAGACTTGTGAATTGGTTCCCTTTCCCTCCAAGAGGAATCTAGTGTAATGAAAATGGGTCTATAGGATCAAAGTTGCTGCTGATGGTTCTGATATAAATTATAAGTCCATTTTTGTTACCAAAGTTTTCTCTAAATTCCAATGGGTGGAATATACATAGAAATTTTCACTGATTGCAAATGTGAACTCTATCAGGCTAGTTTTAGCCATTGACGCACTAAGCATTGGGAGGTTCACCCCATGGATGTGAAGAGTGAATTTATTCATGGTGAAATTAAAGAGGATATATGCATGCATAAAAATTAAGTTTTCCAAGAGGATCCTTCTCTTTTATGCTTGTTAAAGAAGTAACTCCATGGCCTCGAGCAAGCCCCCAGGGCTTGGTATGCCAAGATGCACAATTCTATGCTGTCACTTGGATTTAAAACATGAAAACCTGATACTAATGTTTATTTGTAGCATATTGGTGATATATTTCAGTTAATTGTAATCTTTGTTGATTATCTATTGATTACAGGTAGTTTCAACAAAGAAATTGGGTCAGTCAAGTCTTCATTGCATAGTGAGTTTTCCATGACCAATCTTGGATTGTTGAAACAATTTCTTGGTTTGGAAATTGAGTAATATGAAAGAGGGATCAAGGTCAGACAAAAAAAGTATGATTCATACCTATTTTTTAATTTTAATATGTTTTAATTTAATACATCCAAGTTACCATTCATTTCTGGTATCAAACTAGGTGAAGTTTGTGTGTCTCCATTGCTGGACAACTCTTTGTATAGACAGCTAGTCAGGAATTTGTTGTATCTTACACATTATTGAACAGATTTGGAATATGATGTAGGTGTAGTAACTAGATATATGTATAACCCTCATTAAATCCATTGTGAGGAATCCAAGAGTATCCTTCACTTTGTGCAAGGAACTAGACACTTCGTGGTTCACTATGTTGTTGGTTCTCCAATAGAACTAGTAGGATTTTCTAATTATGATTGGGATATCAATCCCAATGACATGAATTTCACTTCATGTTATGTATTCATGATAGAACAAGGTCCAATATGTTTTTTAAGAAATAAACAACAAACCATCTCTTTATATTTAGCTAAGGCCGAGTACAGAGGAGCAGTGAACACAGCTACACAATGTGTGTGGTTGCAAGGTATTCTTCGGGAACTTGGAGTTGCATTTGATTCAACCACAATCATTTGGTGTGACAATCAAACTAAAATCTATATTTACATAGATTAAGTGCATAGATATAGGAACAAACACATTGAGATACACATCCAATACATCCGGAGCTTGGTGCATGATCAGGTGAAAGGCTTGCTAGTATTTCCCATCTACAGAGCAAACTGCTGACATTTTCACGAAGTGCTTCACAGAGAATACCTTCACCTATATGAGATACCTTCTTGGATTTGCTGATGCATGGTGATGGCTACCATTCACTTTCATATTTTTGGCTCCATTTCCATTCTTTAGGGGAGGTTTTGTTTCCATATGGTTTTCCTCCTTACCTTGTTTTCATGGACAAATAAAATCTTATGTTGTATGAGGTGACATGAGCCTTTGTTGTGAAGGCCTCCATGATATTTTTGGTTAATATGTACTAATTAAGGCTTAAGGGGGGTTCTAGAGTAAAACCCACCTTAATACCATAGTATTAGACCTTAGTCACATTTCATTTGCATTCATGCAGTGATTCCATGGTTTAGACTTAGGGAAAATGGCATTTACTCATACTTGAGGTGCTCCCGGTTGATCATTCTACACATTTGAGGTGCTCCAAGTTGATCATTATTACAACCCAAGTTCCCACATTGATTTTAGTCAACCATGATGTTCCCCCCATCCCCAATTTCAGTGATCTTGTTTGACTTGAGGTGCCAATGCTTGTTTTAGGTGGTTTTTGGCCTTCCTTCGGAAATTATCACCCTCCTAGAGCCACTCCCACTCACCCATGTTCTCACCCATGCCTTTCATACCTCCATTTATGTTCCAATATTCCTTTCCCATGTTAACACATGCATTCATGACCGTTTGGGATGATTAAGAATCTCATTGGTCCACCTAGGGGGGTTTAGGGGTAAAATCTTGAGCTGACACTTGTATGCATCTAGATGGCCTCCAAGACCTCAAATATTTGCCTATTGTACTATATAATTTTTCCATTAAATCATAATAATATATGTTAGTGACCTTATCTGTGTATGTAATTTTCAGTCTTTCAGCTATTTTGTGCATGTTTTGTAAAAAATATCGAATTTTGAGAGTTTCTTTGGCTCCTAGATCCAGCTGTGAATAAATTCTCACAAATACCTATCCTAACTACCAAATATAGGGTTGAGATTCATTTACAAAATATAGGGACATCATTTAATGCACTCACTATTAATAATTAGTTCACTTTAATTATTAAATAATCACTTAAGTGAGACCCATTCTATAAAGTACAAAACATTACTTTATTTTTATATAATTCACTTTGTACATAAATATACAAAGGACAAATTATAAGTCCTCCTCATCACATCTACACCAAAAATATGAGTGAGGACCTTGAGAGTTATTTTTCAACACCCCCTCTTAACGAGGAAGGTCCATAAGACCATCTACATCTGAATCCTTAAATAAATCCCTCCAGTTCTGGTATCTCTCTTGGAAACAAGTTCTCAACACCATACTCAAAATTTGAATCCTAAGACTCGACCGGAGCCTCATACACCTACTCATCAACACCATTACTAGATTGGTTGAGTCTCATACTAGTTCTCTAGAGAGAATCACTCTCCTCATCAGAACTCCACATCAGATGCAACTCTTGGCTCATCCTCTGACTCTGAAAGCCACCCACCTACTCTTGGACTTACAATGTACCCTCTCAAAACATAGATCCTATCTATGTGATTTCCTAACATAATGGTAGTAACAACTATCCCACCTCTTTGCTATAGGAAAACATGGCCATACCTCATCTTCATCCCATAACCTTCATCCTTAAATAATGATACTCAGAGTTTACTAAATATCATCCCAGAAACAAAAAACACTATTTGTATTTCCAAGATCTCACTAAGGTCTAGTTGGAACCTGACTATTCCATCCCCTCATATAACCACCTATGGACTGTCTATATCTATCTAAATATAGTGTCATGGTCCCAACTCTGTGATAATGTTATAGCTGACTTCACCACTCCAGGTGAATCCACTTTGTATGGCTTTCCCCTGTCCTACTGCAGACTCCTTAGACGCCATGGCCTTTGATGTTTCCTTTACCATCCATAAAAACATGAGAAAAATGATACATGTGAATTTTAAACCTATAAGCGCGTATATACGCGGGTTTGACCACTAAAACCACATACATTGAGATGTGTACAAAATCCAAATCCTTTTGGAGTTTTCCTTGACATGGATCCGACTCACTTGACTCCTGGCCTTCCATATGCCTTGAGATCACTCGAATTCTACCTTTCATTACCTCTTTGAAAAGCTATATAAGGAACCCCTTGGTACATTGAATGCATAAGAGAGAATTGAGAGCAAAGAAACTATAGTCCATTGTTGGCGGAACTTATGCTTGAGTCTGCATCCCTTTGTCCCTTGGAGCACTGTTGTGTTCTTCCCAAGCTTTCCTTTGGCTTGTGAGCTTGCTATCTAGAGATGGAGGATTGAAGTGGTGGAGGCCCAAGTGGGGGATTCAGTTTCTCCAGTTTGTAGACGTGCCGACAGAGGTTGTATCTTGTAATCTATGATTTATATTAATAGAAATATATTTTCCTGTCCAATAATGTGTGTTTGGATGAATATTTTATCCATTGGATTATGTCAAATGCTTATACATTATTGATTATATATGCTAGAATAGATCTAACACCATGATATATAGAATGGTTGTATTGTTTACTTGTTGTTGAGGAAGTAATCTATCAATTCAAGCTAAAGTTGGAAATCTCAACGGGGATCTACTTCAGCCGTTTAGAATAAGCTACGAGGTTTGATACTTTAGCGTTAGACTTTTAATTTCTATTGCATATTGGAAAGGATTGATTTCTGGAGTCAAGCTGTCTGTTGTGGTACCCCAATCCATAGGAATTTCTCTCCATAACAGAATTGGCGACTCCGCTGGGGAGTTCCTAGTAGTTGTCCTTTGGGGGTTGTTTTATCGGCATTCAATAAATTTGAATTTCTCTCTCTCTTGTTTCTGTGTCGGGTATGGGGGCATGTTTTCCTGGTAGTGTCTGATTAGTGTGAATTTTGTCTCAGCCTATCTGTCTGCCTTGATTTTATGCACCTTTCTTCTTGTACGCAAGTTTTTAACTCACAGTCGCGTATACACGCGGGTTTCTCTTCGATTTCCGTGTATACATGCGATTTACTACGAACAGTCGCATATGCCCTTACTTTTGCCTTTTTGGGGAATTTAAATGGTTGCTGGGTGAAGTTTGATGTTTTCTGAGTCTCCTTTGGCACTACCTGAGTCTATTTATACCTCTGTTTCTGACCAGAAACGTTTTTTTAGGCTAAATTTTTTCTTTTTACGAAGGTTCTTATCATGGCATTTTCGATTTTTTGTTTGAGATTAGTGCATTAGAGTTCTTTTACCTTAGTGCTTTGCTCAAGTGCTGTTTGTGTGTGCTTGCAGATTCTAGGGGTCATAGAATCATTTTTTTTCTTTTTGCATCTCATTTTATTTCAAAAAATCCAAAAACATTTGCTTATCATCATGCATTGCATTTTGCATTTTGCATTGTACTTGCACTAGATTTGCTTTGGATTATTAGTTAGGACTTCATATAGGAAAGCTTGCATTCATCATTTGAAGAAAAATTGTGCATTTCACGTAGTAGCATACCCTATTTTCATGGACACAATGCATTTGCATTGATTGTTAGGTGTGCACTTTACTTCATGTTGTGTCATAACACCATTAGTTGCACGACCATATCCCTCTTTTGAGTAATAAAGCCAATTAAAATCAACGCTAAATTAAAATGAACTACACTCATTTCTTTTATAGGGTGCACCAAAAATATTAGGTTTTAGGATCTTGGAATAGTTCATTGTAAGTAAATTCTCCAAAATCACTAAACAACAACATGTATGTGTCTTTCCAGGTGAGTGTGTGAAATCCTTGGTATAACCAGTGTTTCTCAGGATCCTCCTCTCAAAAGGGAGTTAAGCATGAGGCAGTGTGAGTGGTTATTGATTGGGATGACCCCTAGTCATAACTGAGTAGCACTAGAGATATTTCCAAGATTGTATTCGTATCTGGGGGCTCTTTCGAGAGTTTCAGGCTTTGCTACCCCACCCATACAGTCAATCCTGCCTGCGACTGTCGGCCTGAGCATTGATTATATTGAGGTGACCTTAGTGGCCTTACCTAGGATATCGAGGGGGTACTTTGCAGGGGTTATTCTGCATGTGTTCCGATCAGGTTGGGGTTGAACAGCACAATCGCTTTACACGTTGAAGGTGAGGGCCACAATAATTGGTTACGTACCTCTGCTTGTTGTGTATGGGAGTCTCAAGTCTCTCCTAGGCGAGACATACCTACTTCATTTGGGAGCTCACTTATCCAACCCTTGTTTGCTTGCATTTGGATTTAGATTTTATTAGTGATTGCTCTCTGCACGATAGTTGGCCTAGGCTTTACTTAAATAGAGAGACTTTTCAATTTTTTGAGTCATTATGGATTCAGGTGTAGCTCCTCGTTGTTCTCGTTGTTTAGCAGGAATTCCACCTTCTACTTCTCCTCCTCCTTTGGGAGAGAGACCTAGACATTTCAGGCAGACTATTCTGCACATTGATTCACACACCATGGGAGACCATTTAGAAGGTATTCCTAAACCACCTTCTCCCATTCATGTAGACGATGGGGAGTTTACTCCTACTTAGGATCCTTCACCCGACTTGGCTGAGTTAGGTCCTATGATTTCTGAGATAGGAACTATGCATGATAGACCTACTCACTCTAGGGTTGATTCCCCATTGACACGTTACCGGTATGGAATGCCGGAGGATGCCGAGACTCATTTTGAACCCGCTAGCACTAGCTATGGAAGTTATGGTATGTCTGGTTTTCCAACGCATGATTTGGTATTTCATGTCGAATCTGACTTTGAGCCCAACACTATGCCTGGGGGCACTCTCATTCCTTACCATGCAGAGAGGTTTGGGAGCACTAGTCACATTGCACCTTCCATCCTAGTGGTGGAAGTTACATCACATATCCCTCTAGGTCTAGGGTTAGTGATCCTATTAGGATACCAGATCCAAGACGAGTGACGATAGGGAACAACACATACATTATTACTCAGATTCCTTCATCCTCTGTCCCTAGTTCTTCAAATGTTCACCCTCCACCTTATTCATGTGGTCCTTCGAGTCGGCACATGGCTACGAGTCAGGTCCGTACTGCGGTTACTAGACCGATTGTGTCTCATGTATACATACCGCCCGTTTCTTCGGGAGGTTATGTTCATGATTCTATAGGTCATGTTACGACTTCTAGGGTGTATATCCCTACTTCCGGTATGTATATTCCTACTTCCAGAGTGTATCTTCCTACCTACGGAGTGTCTCATGGGACATCGCATGTGATGACTTATGGACCTTATTATGGGACACAGTATGGATAGGGTTCTTCACCTTATGGGGGCGGGTGTCAAAAACCTGCTTACTCTCCTAATTATGGTTTTGTAGCTCCTACTAGTCAAGGTCCACCACACTATGGTGCTTCCACACCACCCTATATGGGTCATACGAGAGGAGGGCACTATGGCCAAGTCCATGGTGGTAATCATACCTATATGAATCAGGGAGCGGTCCATCGACCTCATCATCCTAGGCTCCCTTTCCTTGCGATGCTCAATCTTCCTAACTTGTCGAGAATAACGAACGATCCTATAGCTCATGACCTGGCTTGGCTGGCTGTCCCTACCAAGCTTCCTTCAGACATACCTAAGTTCAAGGGAAAACTGGGAGAGGATCCAAGCGAACACGTTACTATGTTTCACCTATGGTGCTCTTCGAATTCCTTACATCAGGACTCAATCCGTTTGGGACTATTTCAGCACACCCTTACAGGGCCTACCGCAAAATGGTATTAAGAGTTACCTAGGGCAGCTTTCGCTTTGTTCGACGACCTTGCGATGACTTTTCTTAACCAATTCTAGCTACCAGTGCGTTATGACATTGGTACTAAACTCTTGTCAATATTTCGGCAAGATAAAGCTGCACATATCTCTGATCACATTCAAGAGTGGCGTAGATGGAAGAGGTTAATTAAAGCCTTTATACCGCCGAATTTCCTCCTCGAGTGGTTCCTCAAGTCGTTATTTCCGTATATAGCGAAGGATGTTTCTACATCCGGAGTGCAGAATGAGGAACAAACGATTTTTAGGGCATAGGAAATGGACTTAATCTATGCTCAGTCTGGTTTGTTGTATGAGATTATTCCCAATGCTCCACGTTCCAGTTTCAACCCCAAAGTCAAACCTGGACCACATACCGATGGCATTGTCGGTTATGCAAGTGCAAAACCTATAGATTCGGTTGCAAAACAAGTTAGTCAATTGTTAATCAACCAATCTGCTTCGGGACAAGCTACGGCTTCGTCTCAACCCACCCAAACGGTGAGTGTACTTTCTGTGCAATCATCAGACTAGAAGGGTAACTAGCAGCCCGGACGGAATAGAAAAAAGGGTAAAAATAATCGTAAGGGTGGGAATAAGAATGAGAATAATAATAGTAATGACAAGAATGGCCAGAATGCTGGGGCGACAAGCAAGTTAAACGTAAGGTTAATTTCCCTTGCAAGTTATGTAAGGACGATCACCTCACTTACTTGTGCCCTCGTATTGAGGAAGCTTCAAGATTCTTGGCACAGGGCCCAGCTGTGCTAACTAACCCTTTACCGCACAATCAAAATATGAACTTGAAGTCCCATGACCAGTCTGGTGGTGATCAAGATCCACCGGAGACTAGTAGTCATGGTTGCATTAACATGGTCTGTGCTGTGAAAGTTGTGACCCGTGCGAAATATTATGGTTCATCACAACCCAACCTAGGCAAAGATCCTGATCCACCAGGGTCCCCTTTGCGTATTGAGAAACCTATGGATAAACCTAAGACTATACCTTGCATTCCTAAGGGATTCCTTAAGCGTTCAGGGCATACTCCAAATTCCCGAGCCGTCCAAAACTATTCAGTTGTCGAGGATTTGGGCCATACTCCTTGTGCGATGTCTGCATTGGAAGTGCTTCAGAGTTGTCCTTCGCAAAGGAAGGTGCTGCTTTTTTCCCTTGGTGTTAACGATGATGATTCTTCCTCCGTGATCAAATTTGAAACCGCAGTACTTGAACCTTGCTTACCCTACTATGTGTCTCTTTTGATTCACGTAGAATGTCTTAATATGATCATTAAGCGCACTGTGATTGATGAGGACGCTGCTACTTCTGTGATGTCTTTATCCTGCTGGAAGGGTCTGGGTTCCCCTAAGCTGTCTAAATTAGTGACCATGTTAACTGTGTTCGATGGGAGATATTTTAGGCCGCACATCATCCTTCCTTCCCTTAAATTCCATTTTGGAGGGAAGACCGTTGCGATAGAGGTCGAGGTGGTTGATGCACCCCTTGACTACAATCTCTTGCTGGGTAGGAACTGGATGTACAGTATGCAAGCCATTGCTTCTTCCCTGTTCCACATTGTATGCTTTCCACATAATGAGAAGATCGTAACGATTGATCAAACAAAATTTAAGAATCTATCTATTACCGCGTCTTCAGGAGCTTTGATCTCGATTGTTGAACATTCTCAGCAGGCAACTAGGAGTGTGGGTGTAGGTATGTATCCATCCCTCATGGGAAGCTTTAGTTGTCCTACACCGATCCTCATGATAGGATCTAGTTTCGATGAGGCTTTGACATCTATGAGATCGGTGTCTTTTCGCACGAGTCATATGGAAGATCCTTGGATTCTTCCTACACCGAGTACTTTGAGTGAGCCCATTGTGATGGACGTGCCGTTTCCTGCAACTATGATAGCTTATCAAGCTAATCTCAAGTGTGTTGTAGAGCCTAGTCCTTCCTCTTTGTGGACAAAGGAGGAGGACCCTTATGTGTTGTTGGCATGAGCATTACAGTATTCTCATGCACACAACTTCCTTGATACGGTTTTCCCTTCAGATGAAGAGATTATCGAGGCTATGTCAGGAGTTGAGCCACCATGGGAGGAACTCCATCATAGATCGTACTTTCTTCCAGAGCTTGACCGCTTGGAGTGTGAGGATTTTAGGGCAGTTCTTAGTCAGAGAGTTGGTATTCCTATGGTTCCATTAAGCTCTCCTGGTCTGATGGCTGATGGAAACATGGTGAACATATCTTCAATGATTCCTATCAACATCTCTAGTGATCCTAGCATGATAGAGAATGTCTATATTGGGGCGGAATGTTCCCATGCTGAGATTCTTGAATACACCGAGCTATTTAAGGAATTCCGTGATATTTTTGCTTGGTCTTACGATAAGATGCTAGGTATTGACCCTCATATTATCAAGCACGAGATTAAGACTTACCCCAATGCTAAGCCTGTTCGACAATATTTACATGCAGTGAATCCTAGGAAAGCACCCGCGATTAAGGCAGAGATAGAGAAGCTGTTGAAAGTCGGTTTCATCTATCCTGTTCCCTTAATGGAGTGGGTTTCAAACCTTGTTCCAGTGGATAATAAGTAGGGAGCGATCTACATCTGTACTATTTTCTGCGATTTGAATCGTGCCTGTCCTAAGGACAATTTCCCCACACCATTTATTGATCAGATTTTGGATGAGTGTGTGGGTAGTCATGGACAGCTTTTCTGGATATAATCAGATATAAATTAAACCTAAGGACCAACATAAGACAACATTTATCTGTCCTTGGGGAACGTTTACATATCAAAAAATCCTTTCAGCCTTAAAAATGCCGGAGCTACATTTCAGCGAGCAATGACCTTGATCTTCCATGATCTCAAGTCAATTATTGAAGTATTTTTGGATGAACTCACTGCTCATTCTTGTATGAGAATGCGTCATCCCTATCACTTGAGATTAGTATTCAAAAGATGCCAACACTATTCAGTTAGATCAAATCCTCATAAGTGCATATTTTTTGTGAATTCAGGGCATTTGTCAGGATTCATCATTTCTAAAGAGGGTATAAGAGTCGACCCTTTGAAGGTTGAGGCAATACTTCAGTTGTCTTCCCCGAAGAATATTCTTCATCTTTAGTGTTTGCAAGGCATGGAAAACTTCTTACAAAGATTTGTTGTCAACTTTTCCAATTTGACTAGAGGCTTCATGCGTCTCTTGAAGAAGGACACCCCCTTTTATTGGGATAAGTGATCCCAGGAGTCCTTTGATGCACTCAATAAATACCTAGCATCAACCCCAGTGATTAGTCCCCTGGATGATAGCCATGATTTTCTAATATATCTGGCCGCATCATTAGAGACGATTGGTATGGTTTTGGTTCAAGAGGATGAGGAGCTCCAAGAGCATGTCATATATTATTTGAGCCAAAACCTTATTGATGCAGAGATTCATTATTCTCATGTCGAGAATCTTGCTTTAGCTATCATACATGCGGTTTAGCGGTTGAGACATTATATTCTCCTTCGCCAAACCTTGGTTGTAGCCCATGTCAATCCATTTCAATTCGTCCTCACCAGAAGGATAATTGGGGGAAAATATAATAAATGGATTGTCATTCTACAAGAATTCGATCTTGAGTTTGTTTCGGCAAAATCAAAGAAGTCTTTAATTTTTGCAGAGCTTATATCGGATTTCCCGGGCGAGGCCGAGGAGTTGGTTTGTGAAGATACGTTTTCCAATGAACACATCTTCTTAATCTCAACGTTAGACCCATGGTATGGGGATATCATAATATATTTACAAACACTGAAGACCCCTACTCACCTCTCATGAGATGAACGACAATGATTATGTCACGTCTCTAAGAACTACCTCATAGTGGATAACACTTTGTACCACTGTGGGGTAGATTCCATTTTACGACATTGTTTAACTCATGAGGAGGCTGAGGTAGTGCTGAATGATTTCCATGGAGGGGCGTGTGGTGGTCATTTATCTGGGCTTTCTACAACTCAAAATATTTTAAGAGCGGGTTATTTCTGGCTGTCGATCTTTAAGGATTGTGTTGATGTGGTCAAGAGGTGCCACCCTTTCCAGGTGTTCGCATGTAATATGCGCTCAAAACCTACCCCATTACATCCCATTATCACCACCGATCCCTTCACTAAGTGGGCACTTGATTTTATGGATTACAACCCAGCTTCAACTAGGGGGCACCATCATATTATAGTGGTTGTTGATTACTTCACAAAATGGGCTGAGGCTATGACTACAATAAAATCTGACAGTGAGATAGCCGCCTACTTTGTATTCAACCAAATTATTACTCAGTTTGGGATTCCGAAAGAGCTTGTCACTGACCATGGCTCACACTTTCAAAACCGTATGATGCAAGAGTTGGCATCGAAGTTAGGGTATAAGCAAGAGCATTCCTCTTCTTACTACCCTCAAACGAATGGATAGGTAGAGGCAGTGAATAAATCACTCAAATCCATTCTCCAATGAGCACAAAGCATGAACAATTGGCACATCATGTTATATCCCGCTTTGTGGGCATATCGAACCGCTGTTAAGACTGCCACTGGTTTTTCTCCATATCAAATTGTACATGGAGTGGAGTTGATATTGCCGGTTGAATGTAATATTCCTTCTTTGAAGCTAGCTGTAGAACTCTTACCGGACACTTCACCATTGGAGGAGAGTTTGGTTCACCTTGAGCAACTTGATGAGCAGCATCGGGATGCCTTGGTGGCTCTAGAAGTCAATAAACATCGCATAAAGGCCCAATACGATAAGTCTGTCCATCCAAGGGCGTTTAGTGAAGGAGACTTGGTCCTTTTGTGGGATCAACCGAAAGAACCCTTGGGGGTAGGGAAATTTAATCCTATGTGGTGTATTCCTTACGTGGTCAAGTGTGTGTTAGAGAAGGGTGCATATGAGTTAGTGGATTACGAAGGAACGACCTTGGAGGAGCCTAGAAATGGGCTCTATCTTAAGAAATACTATGCATGATATTCAGCCAAGGCTGCTTATTGTATATTATTGTATATTATTGTATAGTTTTGCATAGTTAGATCTTTTTCTTATTGTGATCGGGTTTGTGATTAGTTTCCGTTTCTTTTGGAAAATGTCAATGGAATATTCCACCTACATAGGATTCAGGGATGGTGCAAGCTATCACACTCAACACTCAACCTCTGCTGCTTGGGTGATTTATACTCCTATGGGTTAGGTACTGTCTTCAGGAGGCATATGTCTACAGCCATCTTTCAACAACATTGCTGAATACAGTGTCGTTATCGAGCTTCTACGGGATGCCATTTCAAATGGCATTCTCTCTCTTGAGGTACGTCTTGATTCAGAGTTAGTAGTGTCATAGCTGAATGGTTTGTACCATGTTAGAGATCCGATGTTATTGAGAAGATTCTTACGTGTGAGATTGTTAGAATGACAATTTGACAATATAACATATATACATATTCCAAGAAATAATAATCAAATTGCTGACTCATATGCTAACTATGTGTTAGATTGGCATCTGTTTCATTCACAATAAATTAATCACAAGCAAAATTTTTACACATGTAAATAAATAAATGATCACCATAAAAAAATTTATATACATCCAAAATGTGATAATACATAGTGTCATGATACAAAATTGGGGCTTTTGAGCCACCAACATATAGTACACAGTAGTACAAAATGTATACACTCCCAGGTGTCTAATCCTATGGAGGAGGAGGAGGGTTGTGATCATGGAAGGTCACTACAGCTCTAGCTAACCATTGGAATAATCGCACCCATGCACGTGGTACACCCACCACCTGTCGTTGCATAGCCTTAGGAAAGTCCTCGACTTGCGCCATGGGAACCTTATGTGTCAGTCTCACAAAATTGGTATGAATGCTCAGGAGCATCCACTCCGCATCCACACCCGTGATGTCATCTCCTATTCCCCTCCGTCTATGATTAGGGAAGCCCTTTGGCCACCGTGGTCCCACAATTGCACACAAATGGTAGATGTCACTATGTATTGTCACGCAAAAATATGTCTTTTTGATTCCATATAATCAAGAAAACACAAAAAAATTAAATAACTCAAAAAATTTAAAAAGAGAGGGTCGAGATTCGTTACCTATATCACCATATGCCGATCCGAGTGGTAGCGGCATGTCCGGGTCCCCCTGGAAATCTATCCCTGCATAGGGGTAGTCGTCGATGGAAACTATCTGTCATCACCACCATGGAAAGAAGTCAGCTAGATATGGGTTGGCCACCCTACCACCCCCTAGTCTGCACATAGCATCTGCCCAATGCTGTTGGGCCGGATCTTGAACTCTGTGAAGAGAAACCTCCACTCTAGGGCTCAATCCTGGAACACGCTCGAAGAAAAACGTGCTCAGAATACTGTTGAACTCGAATTTTCGCACTCTACCTACCTTACACTCACTGAGCTGATGTTTCATGTTGCTCATTAGTGTAGTGCTCCAGTCATAAATTGTGGTTCTCATGCACTCCACTGCATAGAACATTAAAGGCCGTGAGGCCTGGTGGAGTGAGGCCAAGCCTGTTATCCTGCCCAATGTCAATAGTATGGCCTTTAGGCCCAGCACCTGTATAGCATTGGTAGGGACCTAAATCCCCATCTTCTCTATGTCTGGATAGCAGTACACCGCAATGTACTTGTCGATAGTTATGCCACCTCCTGGCCCACCACGAGAACAAAGGTTCACCACTTCCCCTCATCTAGAAAGCCTAGTAATGAAGTATATGTCCTCCACCTCTATGGTGAGGGACATCCCATCTATCTGGAAGGACTCCGAGTTTGGATCCCAGTAATCCACTAGCATCTATAATAGTCTTGGTTTGACCCTCAAACCACCAAGACACCAAAACTTGTAGAGTCCGCATGCATGTAGAGCCTATTGAGCCATTAGATCAGCCCTTACTGATTCCTCTACCTCACCATGATCACACTCTCTCCACTCTAGGACCATCCTATACAAAAAATTGCAAATTTTCCCATTAGATTATTGAAAAAACCTTATGCGCGGCCTCATACGCCACTGTTTTCAAAACAACCGCGTATGTACGTGGGTTTGAGGTCATTTTCTGCATATATCCAGCCCTATATGTGAAAAAAACGTCGATTTCTGCGTGGGCCACAACACCCATTTTAGGTTGGCCTAGAAAGCTTGATTGACCATGGAATTCCATGAAAATTGCATCAAAATGAAAGAGAAGAGCATGGGTAAATACCTGGAAGAAACAGTAGTGGATTCCGCCGGCTAGATCTCCTGGAATTCGCTGTTGAAAATCAGAGCTCAAATGGGTAAAAGTTTCAAATGTTTTATAATATTTTGAATTGTTTACTATTTATAGAAAATTTTCAAATATTTGAAAAATTTTACCCCCTTTCCTATAGTTTCGACATTTTCTAACCATTTTGGACCGTTTTTGACATAATTCATGATGTAGAGGACCTTTTTCAGTGACGTTTCAGCCGTTGGATTGACCCGTTCATGCCAATCTCAGGTATCATGTCTAAACTAGAATATAGGTTAGGTTTCATCATCGTTTGCATTTTTCATGACCTTAGGTATGAATCCACTCTATTATGTCATGGAACCTTCTTGATGTTTTAGAAGTGGCATGATACGAGTGGTAGAGCTTCACCTTACATGGGTACCCTAGTTAGCACCTTATTTGCATTTGGTGCCCATGATGACGTTTTCCCTTTTAGGGTGTGGGAGTCCATTGTATAGTACTACCATGACATTTCGCAAGAGCCTCATACTCCTCTTGATCTTTTGCTGGCCTATTTCCCTCAGGACTCCCTCATGTCAAGCTGTGAATGCATTATCATGAGCTTTTCCTACCTTATTGAGCTTTATGCTAGCTCCCCTGACATTGTGTTTCATCCATATAGCCCGAGCTTGTCTCATGTCTAGCCATCCAGAGCCATTTTTTATATCCTTCACAGCTTGTTTCCCTTTTTACCAGGAGGGGATTTTCCCCCGAGTGTCGATATCCTACACATGTATCCTTGCATTGAGCATAGGTATGTTCCACTGCTTGGAACTAGTTTGTTTTCCCTTATGACACCCATCTCCTCCTAGTCTGTAACTATAAATCCATTTTATTCTTTTTCAAGATTTTTAAATAATTGAAAAAGTCCAAAAAAAAATCAAAAAACCAAAAAGTCGGACAAGGAAAGATGTTATATTTGGAAGCTATTGAGTCATGTTTCCTTCAAACAGAGAACTATATGTCACATCCATTGTTTGGGTTATAGCTTGAATTTAGGAGCTGTACTCATTTATCTGAGTTTATCTCCACCGACTGGTTAAGCTTCCAGTCCCTATGGAGCCTCTGTCGATGCCTCTTGTGTCGCAGAGATGTCCCAGTTTGTATATCCAGTCTATGCTACCTTTATTTAGTCACCATATGCCATTATGCTCTTGTTCAAAGGATGTTGAAACCTAAGTCGGCCATTCCTCAGTTCTCTTGACTTTGCATGTCGGCCATTCCCAGTACAGTTACTGGTTCGTGCACCTTATGATCGATTCCTTCCACATTATACAAATTTGCTGAGTACCTCATGTTGGATGATGGGGGATGCCTTAATTCCCTCCTTCCAATGGATTTCATCCCATCAACTTCAGATCATTTATTCTGGGATTGGAATCTAGAGTCATTTTGAGTGCCTTGAGACTTGCAGTCATCAGTGGTAGGTTCTCTCGCCATCAACAGTCTTTGGGAATACATCAATGTCCCTTGATTGATGGACCCTCTCAAATGTTTAACCTCAACACATTTATTCACACTTGTTAGTTTGCACTCTAGTACCTTGATTCCCATTTTCATTATCGGTGGTGATCTCGCGTCTGTTAACAGTATACATTAATGACCAGTAATTAGACGATGGGCTACTATGTTCAACCTTGACACCTCTATTCGCATAGTAGGACATGTACTTGTAGCGGTTTGTGTAGAATACTTTCCTGATTGGTGGCATCTTTTATATGCTACCTCCTTGATCATGCCAGTGTTCATGAGATTTCAACTCTCATGACTTGATTCCAGTATATGTCAGATATTTCCAGCCACTATGGAGATCTTGATCTGTTATATATCTTCAGCCATTATGGAGATCATGGTCCTTTGTATATCTTCATCATGGATATTGTGATCTATGTATATTGTACGTGGCGATGACCACTTATGTGATATCTTGTATCATGCCTATTCATGGCCATTGTACTCTTATGTATTCGGGACTGCTATATGTATTTGCAGTTATGTGCAGAGTTGTATTATTGTACTATGTTGATTGGGTGGCTGGTATTCCATTTGGGATCCTTCATCACTCCACTTCTGGGATGGACTTATAATGTATTTCAACCATCGTATGACCCCTCTGACCTCACACATTAGGGGGCCTCTGTTATAGCTGATTTCACCACTCTAGGTGAATCACACTTTGTATGGCCTTCCCCTATCCCGCTGCAGACTCCTTAGACCCCATGGAACATTTTTTGTCCTTTGATGTTTCCTTGACCATCCCTAAAAACATGAGAAAAATGATACACACAACTTTTAAACCTATAAGCATGTATATACACAGATTTGACCACTAAAAATACGTAGATCGAGATGTGTACAAAATCCAAATCCTTTTGGAGTTTTCCTTGACATGGATCCGACTCACTTGACTCCTGGCCTCCCATATGCCTTGAGATCACTCGGATTCGACCTTTCATTACCTCTTTGAAAAGCTATATAAGGAACCCCTTGGTACATTGAAAGCATAAGAGAGAATTGAGAGCAAAGAAACTATAGTCCATTGTTGGCAGAACTTATGCTTGAGTCTGCATCCCTTTGTCCTTTATAGAACTATTGTGTTCTTCCCAAGCTTTCCTTTTTCTTGTGAGCTTGCTATCTAGAGATGGAGGATTGAAGTGGTGGAGGCCCAAGTGGGGGATTCAGTTTCTTTGGTTTGCAGACGTGCCGATAGAGGTTGTATCTTGTAATCTCTGATTTATATTAATAGAAATATCTTTTCCTGTGCAATAATGTGTGTTTGAATGAATATTTTATCCATTGGATTATGTCAAATGCTTATACATTATTGATTATATATGCTAGAATAGATCTAACACCATGATATATAGAATGCTTGTATTGTTTACTTGTTGTTGAGGAAGTAATCTATCAATTCAAGCTGAAGTTGGAAAGCTCAACAGGGATCTACTTCAACCATTCGGAATAAGGTATGAGGTTTGATCCTTTAGTGTTAGACTTTTAATTTCTATTGCATATTGGAAAGGATTGATTTCTGGAGTCAAGTTGTCTATTGTGGTACCCCAAGCCATAGGAATTTCTCTCTGTAGTAGATAATATGAAATATATCATAGATTCCATTCATGTGTCTAGTTTCTCCACTGTTAACAACCCTAGCATTCTAAAAAACAGATCTCCCTATACTGGAATCAATCGAGACAAGACAAAACTCTTGTTCAAACTTTGCTACATAGCCTTATCTTGATGCAGATGCCACCATGTCTCTCTCTCTATCTTCTCTTTAATCTTCTCAGGACACTTATAAGCATAATGTCCCATCTGAAAACACTGGTAACATCTAACACGACTGATGTCTTTCTTATTTTTGTTAGATTTTGTTTCTAGTGCTACGTTCCTCTCCACTTCTTCAATGCCTGACTACCCAGATACCCCTCTCGAATCACCTTTTGAGTAAAGGAATCCCATAGTCTATGCCACTTGGGAATCCTTTCTCTACCTACAATGCACTTCACAAATAGGTCCCACCTCTTGGTGAAACCCTCCAGGGATATCCTCACCAGTTCTTAGTCACTGACAACATCTCCTACAACTTCCAACTCATCCTTGACTTGCGCCACATGATTTAAGTAGGAGACCACACCCTAATCCTTGTTCCTCTTGAAATTGTGTATCTTGTCCTTCAGTGTCATCTTCCAGTTCTCGTTCTTAGCTTCAAATAACTGGTTCAATGTATCCCATGTGTATTTAGCAGTTTTCTTCTTTGCTAAATGTTGAATGAGATGGAATTTCACTTCGTCTAGGATCACTCTCTGGGATATGGATTCAAAGGATTCAAACTCATATAGTGCATCCTAGTTTGTAGGCTCGATCATCTTTGTATTGAAAAACTCCATATATTCCATTCTTTTAATAAGGCATAATCCTTACTTTCCATGGGCAATAGTTGGATACACCATCCAATATATCTTCATATTGTATGCTTATCAATGGAAATAACCTACAATAGATATTAACTAAAATACAACACAACTTCTTTTAATTGTGAATCACAATGTTCAACCCTACTTCAGTACAATACTGAGACCATGAAGAAAATAATTGACATTAACATGAAAATTCACATTCACAAATTATGTCAAACACTTGAATATCTAGGGTTTTGATTAAAATTTACTCATAAATTTAAAATAAAAACCACCACTTCAATATCTTCTCAAATAATGAAGTATCAATCAAACACATGAGACACAGATATTTTTGGTCAAAAGACTGGGAAAAACCCCAACTCTAGGGAAAACCCCAGAATAATTTTTTTTTGTTAAGAAGAGTACTTAGAAATTTTCCATCAACACAAGAATTAATTTCTTCAACCCTCACTGACAAAATTACACCAAACTGAAGAAGCAAACAAAATACCTTGAAAATGTGCCAAATAGAAGTTTTACGACATGTTGTACAACCCTCACACGTGATGTACAAATGCACTTTTATGTTGTACTTTTATACCTCAAACGTTTTGCCACGCATGTCAGAAATCACCCTACTGTACGGTCTAGACAGTTAGTCATAAATGCACCATTAGTTCCCTTGGGAATCATTTCCACATGTGTTGATGTATGGATCCGTCAGACTGTTGTATGGTCATGTTTTGGCTTCCTTGGGAAATGTGGTGTTTCTCCTCTCCTTAGGAATCATGCCACTTCTCTAGGGTATCTCTTCTCTCTCTTCACTTTTATTCTTCCTCTCTCTTCATTAATGGTGTGTCTCATTTTTCCTTTCTCCCTTTATTTTATACTTTAAATTTTGTAACTACTTATTTCTTAACCACCTAATCTAGTGTTGAGATTCATTCACAAAATCTAGGGCCATAATTTAATGCACTCACTTTTAATAAGTAATTTACTTTCATTATTAAATAATCACTTAAGTGAGATCCATTCTACAAAGTACAAAAAATTACTTTATTTATATATAATTCACTTTATAAATAAATATACAAAGGACAAATTCTAAGTCCTTCTCATCACATCCACACCAAAAATATGAGTGAGAACCTTCAGAGTTATTTTTCAATAGTAGGATCCTCTACTACTGTGTTCACATAGTCATGTAGGTCATGCTCCTCAATAATGTCCAATACTATTTCCTTCCATGTGTTGTCATTTTAAGTACCTTGAAGGTGGTCTTCTGGTCATATGGAGACTGATGTCATGTCTCTTCAATATTTTCTCAACACCTCAAATCATGTAGGATTCTAGTTGCTTGCACAAACTCATC
Organism: Pseudotsuga menziesii; assembly: GCA_001517045.1. Taxonomy (NCBI): domain Eukaryota; kingdom Viridiplantae; phylum Streptophyta; class Pinopsida; order Pinales; family Pinaceae; genus Pseudotsuga; species Pseudotsuga menziesii. Next base: position 131,774 of record LPNX010523502.1, on the reverse strand, counting down.
TCCTTCACGTCCTAAGCTCTGATACTGTGTTAATGTTTGAGAAAAATTGAAGATATTTGAACTTTAAAAATTTTATCAATGAGAAAATACTTAACATATGAATAATTGAATCATAAAAAACATAAATCATTCATCCACATGAGACTAATATATACCCTAGGGAAAATCCTCAAAATAGAGAGCATGAAAAACCCCAACAATTCTTTAGAGTATAACAGATAGATTGTAGAATGAATTTTACAACATAAGCAGATTGCTTAAGAGAGAATACAGATAAATAGAGAAGAGAGATACACTATAACAACTATAATGAACTTTCCATGTGCCTAGCACATTGATAACAAGTCAAATGCACTTTCATGCAAACCCTAGTGAATGGTTGCATGAGAATTATTCACTCATGCATTACAATTTCGAATTGTCTTCTTGGAATAATCAATCCATCCATTGAAATATTCATCATGAACAACTAATGTGTTATACGTTCAATCATGGATACTAATTTATAGTTAAATGACATCGGAGTGAACTCAACCTCTAGTTGAATATTGATCACTTAGTTCATAAGCTAACTTAAGTTTCATACTACTTCAACTTAAGTTTCATCCATGCAAAAGAAATTATTTACTATTATCAACTTTTCATGGATCACTGTAAGTTACTTGATTACTTAACTAAATGCATACATTAACATTTCAATTGATGCTTTTACTAAGGAAATTATTGAGGCATTCATATTTAACTAAAGCTATATAAATACAACTTTATGACTTGAGTTCATCTAGTCATTTGTATGGTCAATTCGAAATTTCTTTTCTCATTATATTTTTATTGCTTATGTCTTTATCTTACTACATGGTTTATTTGTTAACATTAATCATCTATCATATCATATTATACTCAGAATAATTGTTACATGCTATGATCTTATTATATTACCCCAGACTATAGAGTCATATTCTAAATTAATTCACTCTAGAGGTGATCAGTCTCTAGAGGATTCTTAATAGTTTTTATCCATCGCGAATGACCATTGTCAGTAATATATCACATAACATATTTTTCTTCAACATGAAAATCACTTAACCTCTATAACTAGAGGCCAACCTCAATGAGTACACATTCTCTGAGTGGCCACATGAGAATCACATGAATTTATATAACCCACAAGTACTAACTTGATATAACCCACAATTATAAATTATTGATATCACTCACAATACTTTACAATACAACACCATCACCTCAATCATATGAGGATATATAGGACTTGATATAACTCATAAGTCTTGACATGATATAACTCACAAGTCCAGAGAATGACTCTTGATGGTGTACAATCAATAGTAATAAGCTAACCTACACCAATATTAGTAAGTAAAGGGGTATTCTCTCTAAAACTACCTAGGTAAAATACTTTTAGGATTTCAACAACCCTCATAGTTCTCATTAGTATCAAAGATATCTCATGCATTTGTTTACTTTTTCAAGTTTTTAGGACAAGTAGTGTAGCTCACTTTTTACAAGCAAGAAAGGATGTAAAGACTCTAATCTTCTAAAATATGCTCTTCACCTCACCTTCCTTAGGACCTTAGTGAATAAAAAAATGAGAGAAGTGTGAAATACCTCCATTACACACTTTTATTTCATTACCATTTTGTTTACAATCACCATGAGTATCTTTTGGATTCGAAGTTAAAACTCTACATACACTTTATTTGATCTCTTTAGTTGGTTGCAACAATCAGTTTATTTATCTCACATGTGTTTGCATCACCAAAACACACTAAGGGACCTAAATTTTCTTTGAATCCAACTATGCTCTTCATCTAGAATTATTTGTGATTTTTCTAAATAAGAAAGGACGGGAATTGTGAAATACCTCCCTTACACTCCCCAAGTGTATTTAGACCCTTAAAGTCAACTTTTTTACAACTATCCAACCAACTAAAATCCCCCATAATAGGTCACAAAAGAACATTCTAGTTACGTAGGATTGATTGTGATGGGTATCCATTAATGCACATCAATCAAGTTACATTAAGTTAGAAACAAAACATTGTTGACTTGTAGGGTACTTTTAAACATTTCTATCAGCAAGTGTCAAAAGACAACCTGAATAAGAAGGTGTGGTTTCCAAGAATGTGAAATATGAGGTATAGCTTCCCTACTCCCCATAAAGAGTCACTCATATTTTTGTGGAGATGACATTATATTCCTTCGGCCAAACCACTTATCCACACATGATAGATGTATCTTAGTGTCCAAACTTAGGATATAACCAAGGAGCAATTGAATCCTAAAGTTTGATATTTCCATTGGGAAGTGTTGGGGGCTCTTTTAAAGAATTGAACCCATCACCAATATAACTGACTATGCGTTACCCTCACAAGCCAATCATTGGGAGGGATATCATTATCACCATTGGTTGTTCTTTTGGAAGGCCAAGTTACATTTTAGTGGAAGGACGTTAGGTCTACAAGGAATTTACACTTAGTGTTTTCACAAGTTTATATTTAACTCGTAATTAAAAAGAACCTACATGTGGGATAATTTGCACTAAACCGACATTTCAGATATTATCACTTTCCACCATTTTTCATATGTTTTTGTTTGCATTTGTTCAATTGTGTTTATTTCTAGCATCACTTTCACTAGTCACATTCACCTCCTACCATTAAGGAGAAAAACCACCTAAGTCTTGTAGACTGCAAGGCCTCTTCAATCTCTCAATGGGTGTTTTCTCACTATCTCCCTATGGTTCACACATGGGGTACTCCAGAGATTTTCTCTATGGTATTTTTTAAGGATTCTAACATTGTAGTTAAGTATAGTATTCTAGGCGATAGTTTTGGATTGAAAAAACATGTTTATAGATAGGTAGGTGAATATTAAATATGAAACATATAATTAACACTGAAATGTGTACATTTTGGCAAATATTTTGGTAAAAAGAACATATTTTACGTAAGTATAGGCGATATTAGAGACTAAAAATGACCAAATAGTGAATTTATTTTTTGAAAAAAACCCAAAGAATAGCTAATTGGAGAAACATCGCCCCTAAAAATTACCCTGTTTTTCTCCCTTTCTTTCTTCTTAAGATACCTTCAAAATGTTTTTTGCAAAAACCTTGGATGATATTCCTTTCCATATTACTTTATGTTATGACAAACAAAGACTATTATATTTACCTGATTCATTCCAAAAAAATTCCCTCATTTGGTTAGAGTTAAGATTTCAAAGTTTCAATTCGACTATACATGTATAGATCCTAGACCACCAATTCAGGAACTCATGCCCTCTGACATGGTTGCAATAGTAATTAGGATTTGCAGTGGGTTTGGAAAGTGTGTAAGATTAAAAGGTTTGGTTTTCATTACAGTAGAATATTTTTGGATATAGATCCCTATTTGGATATTTAGAGATCATGTTAATAAATTTATCATGTGCTATTTTGAGGAAAACTCAATAATGAGACACGATAAAATATTGCATGGATTGATTAAGCATAAAAAATTAAAACATGCCACAAACCTATTGGGTTCAAGATGTTAGACATAGACAGGTGCACACCATTATGGAAGAAAATGTTGCAAAAGAATTATCTTCATTTGGGAAGTCCATAAAACCTAATATTTAAATTGCTCACAGGGAAATAACAACTGTTGATGTGGAACCAAGAAACCTGAGAAGTAAAATGGTGGAAATAATTTCAAAATTATTGGCACAAACCACCCAACAAATCCCTGTCGACAAGGGTTCCTGCTCTGTCGACCTCAACCTACACGATCTCCCTAAGCGCCAGCCTAGACAGGTTTTACCTTGCCCAGCAACATCTGCGGAGAGGATGAAGTCTCAGCTGAGATGTTCGAGGGAGAGCTATTGGAGCCACGTTTTTGCAATAAGGAGGAGGATTTAGGGTAGCATTGGTTCATCAACTTAGTTATCAGATCTTAACAGAACCATTCATCACATCATTCATAATAGATATACCATTACAACCACAGATCTAACAGATTGCATCATTCATTTATTCATTGCAGTAGTATCGCATTATTCATTCGTAAAACAAAATCATCAGACATTCATCATTGACATTGCGGTATATAAAAGCAGAAAGAGAAAAAAGACAATAGTGATTCAGCTCAACATCCGTCATATCATATTACTTTCTGTGTAATAGATCCAAAAAAACAGTTGTCTTTTTGTAATGTCCCATTTTAGGAAATTTTATCAAAATGACCAATTCTTCAATTCTTTCACAATGTATTCAAATTCATCTTCTTACAACTCTAGTTATGTGGATTCCATTGATTCCAAAATTATTCCAATTGATTTCAAACTTGGTGAGGAAGGTCCTGAGGGGTGATGGGACATATTGGCACATATATCAGACATAAAATAAACTGATAAACCCAACCATGGTCTACAATTGGCAAGGGAATAATTTTCAAGACAAGACAAGTCAATTTGGGAGGTGGAAATCCCCCCGAGTTTTGGAACAAATCTCTTCACAACACTATAAAACCTTCACTAATGGTGGGTAGGATTCTTGTCTTTGTTATCAGACATTAATTAAAGTATATCTAAAGCATCATATGTGGTTTTGGGGTCGAATAGGTATCCAAGGGAACTCCATGATTTTTCTAGTAATTTTGAGGTTCCAACCCCCAATGGTAGATGACTCCAAATAGCTCCAAATGATCTTGAATTGTACCAAAAGGTGTATGAGTGATATAATAAATTAATTATAAATTTTAGGGGTGTATTATGGCCTTCCAATTACTTCTGCAAGTCTATATCAAATTCTGAATAAGATAGGTGTTGGTTGTCGAGCCTGATCTTCCAGATCCAGAGATATTATTCAGTTGTGTTTGTACCCCAGGTGTGATGTACAGTCATTCCCCCTACCTTGGGGTTTGGGGGTATCTCCCCCAAGAAACAAGGGTTTAAGGGTGGATCCCCCAAGAAATTTTTTTGGGATGTGTGTTGGCCAACAGTTTTGTGGACCCATGGTATTGTGTTAACAGTAGTATTTTCCCATGGTATTTTCCCTATAAAAGAAAGCATTGTAACAAGATTGTGTATGGTATTGTATTGTATTGGAAGAGAGACTATGAGATCATGAAGAGTAATTGCAATGGTTTTGTTGTAGGGTGTATCCCTTCATCTTTCTGGATTGTAATAAAAGGACTGGCAATTTCTTTGTGGACGTACCCCATCCTTTGGGTGAACCACGTTATATCTGTGTCTATCTGTAATGTTTTAATTTGTTTTTAATCTTGTTTATTTATTTAACTATATATAATTTATTTCTCTATGGTCCTATTTTCTAATAGTAGATGCTTTAACTAGCAATTTTGGGGCTCAAATCTCTCCCGTGTAATTGCCAAAATGGCTTCCCAAATGTACATAAACTAAATCAAAATATCAAATTGAATCATGGGATGTGTAGAATAAATTGTGATAGAATCATATGCATAATCAATCGAACTCCCTTTGTTGTTATCACTTCCTTCAATCATATATAAAAAACTAGTTTTGGACCCTTGGGGAAATGAGATGTAGTTGGCCCCAAATGCTATGAAATTCGACCCAATGGCCACAAATTTTTAGTTACAGGACATGAAAAAAATAATATAATTTAATTAAATTTCATTCATTCATAAATCATCAATGGTGCACACATTTATTCGATTCCATTAAGATTGCAAGAGTTTACAACAAGGTATTGGGGAAATGGCACCGTTTCTTCAATATTGGAAAATAATACATGAGATATCTTGGAATTTCGAACTGAGAGATTTATGAAATTAAAATATATATAATTTAAATCATAGTACAAAGTACTCAATAAATAGAAGCTCCCTCAAAGAGATGAATAGCTCACCAAGTGCGCCTCACTCCATAGAGCTGAAATATGGTGAGAAAACTTGAGATGAATGGAAGAACAAGATGATATTGAGATGTCCATGAGCCTCCTATAGCTTGAAACTGTAACTTATTGCTCCATTGAATCTCCTTGAAATACCTAATTGGCCTCTCCAAATCACCAATTAGGATGGGAATCTTTCACCCTCAAAATTGGCTAAGGCAATGAATTAGTCATCCACTAGCTCTCTCTTCACAAACCCAAATTCATCAAATGATAAAAAAGCTTCTTATCATGGATGATACCTATATTTTATAAACATTATTGGTCTTATAATGTTACAAATAAATCCATAAACCACATCCAAGTCGAATTGGTGTGGCTGCTCATGCTATGCCATGTGGCCTCTCTCTTCACCTTCTCTCTTCTCCCAAATTTGAGTAGGAGCCTCTTGGCCTTCTCCAACTCCCATATTAGACCTCTAAGATTTTATATTCAGGAATGACATGTCAATATGTCATTATTCCATCCTTTATATCTGAATTTTGTCATAACTGTCATAGAATCTCCATCATTGGTGTCATATATGTCATAAATGTAAGGGGAATCTAGCCAAGTGTCCATGAAACTCCCATTTGGCTCTTCCTCTCCCATGTAAGTTACAATTCATCCCAAATTATACCTATTAAGTATATGGACAAGTATATTAACCTAATAATCCATCCCAAAACATTAGGCTTCCCATAGATTCAAAATTACAAGAGGAGGATGCCATTTAAAATAGGAATTCTAGCTTGAGTGGGCCCCATAGTCTCCATGTGTCTCCATTATCCATAGCCATTTCAATTTTCTCTTGTATTTATTTATTAATCTAAATTATTAAATATTTATCCTCTTCTAATGTCTAAACATCATTTATTATCCCACTTATTCCATATCTCAAAGCTTCCACCCCCAACCTAGGAAACTAGTGATTTTCCTCCTTGGCAATTATTTGACTTTTAGCATCCATTTGATAACTTTCATGAATATGGAAAATGTGATTTGGACATTGTGACCCAATACAAAATTTGGGACATTACACTTTATACATAGTGAGAGAAATATTGACCCACAAGATCGCATACAGATAACAAAAGATTCAATCTTTCACTTGCTCTCTGCTACCACTTCTATTCTGTCTCATTTGCAATTCTAATTATATATATTGGCTTGTGCATTTAAATTCATGGTCCACTTCTAAATAACTCTTAATTGATTTAACCACTAATGACTTATATCCACAGAATGTGGTCAACCAATACAAAAAGATGCATAAAATATTCAAAAATAGTTTGTTTTCCACCCATCACGCTATCTTTGCCTTGAACAGTGTCACGTGAGCTTGCGCAGCCTCCGTGGTGCTACACAACTCACTTACCCAAAAACCCCTGCCAACAGGCTCCCAACACAGTTTTTCTGCTCATCCTCAAGCCACATCAAATGGACAGGGTGTACTCCATCGTCTTCGTCTTGAATTCCTCATACTACTACGAGATCTCCTCAACCTGTGCTTGAAACGTTTCAGCTTCATCCTGACATCCCAGGAGGTCCTGTTTCATAGGGTGCTCCACCAACTTGGTATTCACCATATTATTTCTGTCTTGCACAACTTGGAGCGTGGAAAAATGCTTTGATAGCCAACTGCGCTCCAATCTCTTGGAACTCATCTAGTTGGGTGCTGCCCTTGCACTACCATTCTTGTACCTTTGCGGCTCTTTGATGCAATTCTCTCAACTTGGTGGACCATGTAAGCTGAATCATGGGTGGCATTGTCCTTAATGCCATATTCAACATTGTCAACTATCCTTCAGATTCCCGTGCCTACGTGGTCATTTGGTCTAATTGATCATCTTGGATGACACTTCCCCAAAATTGTGTCATGGCCTTCGATATCTTCTTTACTTCTTGTTCCATGGCTTCAAACTATGTCGTGATCGCTTCAATGGCATTCTTCATCTCCATATCCTACTATGGTGGAGTTTCTGGGTAGACAATAGCATTAAGTAGATTATTGGTCAGGTGGAGCTCGACGATGACCTCACCCAGTCACTTGGATTTGGTGATTGCATCAAGTTTTTCTATGCTTTCATAGATGTGTTGACATGCCTCATCAACAACCACTTCTACCTCACCTCTACTCGCAACCAGCTACACATTCTCGACAATTAGGAGGTCGATCTACTTTTTCATCTCAATGATCTCTTCATCATTTTTCTTCTTCATCTTGTCCTGTGTCATCTGCAATGCTGTGAACTCTTGCACCTTTGCTACAGTTAACGGTTCCTTTACCTGGCGCAACTCCTCAACCTCTACCTTCAGTTTTGTATCTTCCTCATCTGACTGTAAGTACCCGTCACTAAGCTCTTTCTGCCTATTTTCAAACTCCTAGTTGGTGACCTGTTGTATGTGTACTATGGTCTAGGTTGATATCTTATTGATATCTACTCCAACCCCCTACAGCTACATCAAGGAGGAGTTCACATCCTCACTTCCTTCATCGATTGCAATCGAGGGAACCTGAACGTTCCTGGTTCATGGGTCAGTGCTAATTGACGAGATTTCCTGCACAAATGTTGGAGGAGCAAGTCAGTAATCCAACTTGAATGATTTTCGACTTAGTCAATCAGTCGACTAAGTCGGTCAGTCGACTAATTAGAGGTTAGGTCGGCCACATAAGGTCGTGTCGATTCACCGAACTAGCAGATAGTTATCTGTAACTTTTTGTAATTCATCTATATTAGGTTGTTGATCCAGATGAGAACTCGGTTTAGTTCTCTGTATTGTATGGACCCTTTCACTATAACATAATCTGTTATTCTACTTAGTTGTTCTTGTCTCTTGTATCTATTATGTATGTCTGTATTAATCTGTATTATTGGTAACCTTATGTGATCTGTGAGATTACAACATTGGTTCAGTTGCCAGTAGTACATGTCTGAGATGTATACAAGTAGATGATATCAGAACAAGAGATTAAATATTGGTGGGAGCGTAAAATAGCAAACTAATTGCAAAATTACGCACGAAGAAACATATTAATGATTGCTCAAGAAAAATAAAGGTTCTTTATCGATACTCATGAGAAGTTTGTAGAATCAGTGCCCCGTCTTTTGAAGAAAATCCTGGATGAAAAATATGGAAGCGATTAAAGACCAACAGCTGCTAGACAAACTAATTCAAGGGGAAGAACAAACCTGTCGAAGTGGTTCGAAAAGATTGCCAACGAATTCTGTGAGGAGCAAGCCATAGAGGAAAGAACTTGAGTGGAAACCATCCAGAATAAATTCTACACAGACCTCACTGAACAATTCTTATGTTCCTTACCGACCTTGCTGTTCAATTTTTTGATCGAAAAAGGAGTAGGTCATATTGTTGAACCTTGTCCATTACTACGCGAACCGCCACAAAATACTAACTAGGTGGAGAAACAAAAGAAGTGGGAAAAATTCATTGCCGAAAGGGAGTGGGAATACTTCCTAAGCAAGTGAATAGAACTATCTGGGATTTCTAAAGCATCAGGTAAGAAATGGGGGGTAGGTGGTTGTATGTCGGGGTAAAGTGGAGAGGATTCTAGTCTACTAAAGAGCAACCATTCACCAGCAATGAAAAGTCGACCTAAAAAGAAAATTGAAAGGACAGTGTCACATAAAGGTACGTCAAACTTTCAGAAAATAGAGAGGGAGAAGAGGATGCAAAGAAGGGAAGAGAGAAGAGAAAGAGCCATAGCATTGCAAAGAGGAATGAGCCATAGCATTGCAAAGAGCAATGAGCACTAGGGTGACAGACCAAGAGAAAAATCCTCCAGAGCCGGGTCATGACCGACATGAGGAAGGCGTGGAAGAAGAAACGTCCCCTATGGAAGAAGATTTGTGGATAGAGAAGCAAGAAGCTCTCCAATTAGAATTCCCCTAGGAGGTAAGACCTCTATCTCTGAGGAATCCGAGTACTGGGATACAAACCATTGTCGAAGACAACCTCAGAATAAGAGCTGGTGACTTTGGTATTTGGAGCTGACTAAATGACGAAATAAATGATGATAATCATCTAATTATCTGTCGATCAGAAGAAGAAAATTGGGTCATGATTCAAGCATTACCCTCCAACTGAAGTATCCACTTTCTTTACCTGAAACATGAAGGAGAACCCCCCCTTCCAAATACAGCTTTGAAAGATACAAAAAATTTGGAGCCGCAAACAAATAATTACAGTTGGACATCGATAGGAGAAGTTGACCCTGACCGACTGCTTTTCAGAGAAGAAACGACAACTAAGATGACCAACGAAAACGAGATTTCTGTCAACAATAGTTCTGCATATAAGAATAAACAAAATAACCCACTATCCCCACCACCACCACCTCCTAAGGAAGACAGTAATAGTGACTCCTACATGGGTCATAGGATAGCACAAATCCCTCTATATGAGGGCGATGAGGACCCCAGATGACATTGGTTCATCTATGAGTCAACTTGGGAGGAAAACCAAGTTATGAATGAAGATAGACAGATGGTGCAGTTCACTAGTTCCTTGAGGAAAAGGGCATTAACATGGTATATGACATTTTCTGAGAGAACTCCTCGAGCAACTAAAGCCGAAGTCAAAGAACAATTTCTATCATTCTTTAAAACTCCAGATGAAAAACATCTGGCAGCAAATAAATTAAAGACAACATCACAAAATCTAGTAGAAACTATCCGCAACTACGACAAAGGCTAGAAAGACCTTCTCAACCAACTAGATTATGTCATTGATGAGAAACTATTAATCCATTGGTTTCTTGCAAGTCTGTCACAGAATATTTATCGACACATCAATCTGGAGACATTCAAAAATTATAAAGATGCGCTCACGAAAGCTCTACAAGTAGAAATGGATGAAGACATTCCAGCATACTCCATAGATCACAAACTAGAGGAATAGCTTGAGATCATGCAGAAATCTCTAAAAGAGATAAACCTTAAGAGTCAAGATATTTGGTGCACGAAGTGCTCGATGGCCGGACATTCAAAGGACAACTGTCGATAGGATATTAGCTGACAAGATGTTTGATTTTGTGCAAACAAAATGTTTCTGTGACATTTTCCAAGAGCATGGAGAGAATACCAAAAAAGATTGCCCATTCAACATGAAGAATGGAAAAGCATCATGGTGCTCAATCTATGAAACTAAAAATCACAACACCTCTGACTGCCACCTGAATCTAAAGAATCGACAAAATTATCAGGCAGTGTATCAAACTAACGCAGTTGCATAGAACAATGAGCAAAATGACCAAAATAATCAAAGGTACGAAGGTTGTCGGTACGAACACCGGTTTGACAACCGACGTGGAGGCTATGGAAGTCAAGGTCGATTCTATGGGAATAAAGACAACCGACCACGTCGGCCCATCCAATGTTTCACATGTTACAAGGAAGGACACTGACATGCAGACTGCCCATACAAGGACAGGACTGACCTAAAATTCTATACTAGTTGTGGAGTAAAGGATCACTCATTAGAGGATTGCCCTACTATGCTTGAAAATATAAATAAAAAGAAAAATGTTAATGTCTTGTCATGTGTGAAAAAACATGATATTATCAATACAAATAATTTACATATCGTAACCCAACAAGAGATGAAAATTGGGAATGATAACCCCCAAATAAGAAAGATAAAAGAAAAAAATGTTTATCTTGACCCAGTTAAAGAAAAAAATATATATAAAGATGCAACAAATATATTTAGAGAATTTTCTCTATAGGAAGAAGAAGATGATAATCAACAGGACACAGGAAAAGAGCTGATACAATTGGTACAAAAAGATAAAATAGTATCACAATTCATCGACTTACTGTATAAAATAAAACACAACAAAAACACCAAAAACCAAAAAACTAATATCTGCAGCTTAAACCAAAAAGATAAAAGTGATACTGACCTACTTGTCGACCTAGAAATTGAAGGATACCATGTCCAACAAGTTTTACTCAATTTCGGATCACAGGTAAATATTATGACTTGAGACACATGGGAATAGTTTGGCAGACCTCGATTATATGAATTAGGAATATACTTGAAACTGGCTGACCAAGGCCTAATTGAACCTATTAGAGTCTGGAAAAATGTCGACACAACGATAAAAGGTATATTGACTAAAGTCGACTTCGAAATTATTGACCCTAAGGAAGGATCTAGTTCCTTCCCAGCGTTAGTAGGTCGACCTTGGGGGAGAAAAATGAAAGCCTTGATATCCTTGGACAAAGAAAGAATAAAATTAAAGGGGAATGGATAAAAAGTCATAGTACCTATTCATCCATCCCAAGGAGAACCTTGGATAGAACCAATCTATGAAGAATTTAACATCCGACAACTATATCAGATACAGAATAATGAAGATTACACAGAACCTAATACATATGGTGAACTTTACTTAGGAAACTAAGACTCAGTAGGATACAATTCAGATGCAGAAATATATGATTGGGAGGTTGAAAACTATGAAACAAAAGCAAGAGGATGCTGGACCATTCAAAAAGTACAGAAGAAACCAGTCAAACAATGCTTTGTGGTGTCCAGCATCCCAAAAATATTTGAGAAGAAAATTAGGGAATATCCTATCTTACAACCAACAAATATAAATACAACAAAAATTCCAAGGTATAAAGAAAGAGAATCACCAGTTATGCATGTAGAGCAAGTATGTAGGAACATCGGTGAACATGGCCGACTACAAAGTTTAGTAGAAACTTTTACAGGACAAGCTACTAGATGGTGGGATACCCATCAGTCAAGACTGCAAACATGGACAATAGCTTCGAATTATTTTGTAGAAATATTTGGAGGAAAGAAGTTAAATGACCAAGCTCAGATACCTATATTTACCCAAGGACAGGATCCAGAAAACCATATAAAGATATGTGAAAAAGAATGGAGAAGACTTGGATATAAGGATGAACGTACATGGCCACACTTACTTCCATAAACACTCATCGACTTACCAAAAAAATGGTACAAGATGGAAGAAGCTTGGAGTGAAACATTTCTATGGCATGAACTTAAAGAAAATTTTATCAAAGATTTCAACTTTGAACCCCAAAATGAGAATCTAGTCGAAACTGCAAAACAGATCAAAGTATTTGTACAATTGACAGAAAACAAAACCCTAAGGGATAACCGACCGACAATAAACTGTAACAATATACAAACTAGGACAATACCACAGTCAACAAGACTACAGTTAGAAAATGAAAATTCGAAAGGGAAAAACTTTAGATGGAAATCAAACCATGTCGAAAATACCAAACCTATTCGCACAGTACTCAAAGTTGAAACAACCGATAAGGAGGATACCGATCGAATGAATATAGTATACTTCCCTGCCACATTCTCATAGTTTAAGGAAGGAATTCAACCAATCAATGAAGCTAAAACACCGGAATGGCTAGATACTAAAGTCAAAACTAGAGAAGTTGACATATCAAATGATGATCGACCAAAAATAGAAAAAAATGGAGACTACTGGTCTAAAGTACAAACGACAAAGATCACAAACCTACTGAAAGAATTCCAGGATGTATTTGCTAGAGACTATAAGGATCTTAAAGGTCTAGTACATGAAATGGGCAAAATCAAGATCGACATAAAACCTGATGTTCGACCTGTCAAGAAAAGACCATATAAACTAGCTCATAAATGCAAATAGATAGTCAAGAAAGAGATTGATAACATGCTTGTAGCAGGAATCATCTACCCTATTAACCAATTAGAATGGGCAAGTCCAATGGTGGTTCAACCAAAGAAACATGATCCAACCAAGCTAAGGATCTATGTCGACTTCAGAGAACTCAATAAAGTTACATTAACAGACCCATTTCCAACTCCTTATGCAGATGAAATATTAAATGAGGTATTAGGACATGAATGCTATTCGTTTACAGATGGATTCTCAGGTTATAATCAAGTACCAATAGCCAAAGAAGATCAGAAAAAGACAACATTTGTATGTGAATTTGGCTCATTTTCTTACAGGGTTATGCCTTTTGGACTTAAAAATGCACCCGCAGTATTTTCAAGGATTGTGGTTAAAACATTTTAGGAGTACATTTAAAAAACAATGGCAGTATATTTCGATGATTGGACAATATAATCTAAACTAAAGGACCCTTGTAAATGGCTAAGACTTATGCGGGAACGATGTCGACAGATCCGACTATCACTAAACATCAAGAAGTGAATATTTATAACTCCTATAGGAATACTATTAGGCAATATCATCTGTAAAGAAGGTATTAAAGTTGACTTCACAAAAATAAAAATCATCCTCAACTTAAAACCCCCAATGAATCTGAAACAAGTCAGGGTACTACTTGGTCTTACAGCATACCATAAAAAATTCATAAGACATTATTCATACATGACATACCCATTGGAATAATTACTAAGAGATGATCAAGAATTTAATTGGACAGAGGAGTGTTACATATCATTCAAAAAACTAAAAAGAAAGCTAGTTGAAGCACCCATCCTAAGGTTTCCAAACTGGTTGATCAAATTCCATGTACACATCGATGAATCAGGCCTAGCAATAGGAGCAATCCTAACTCAGTCGAGAGATGATGGAATGGACTATCCTATAGTTTACAGTAGCAAGAAACTAAAAAAAGCTGAAAGAAACTATTTGACAATCGAAAGAGAAGCATTAGGAATGGTCTTTGCAATACAAAAATATCGACACTATCTACTACCTAATCCATTTATCTTTTACATTGACCATCAAGCACTAAAATACCTTGTAAATAAGCCTCTACACCATGGAATAATTTGTCAATGGCTACTTCTATTCCAAGAATTTGAATTTGAATTCGTTGTCAGACTAGGTAAGCTAAATGTCGGTCTCAACCACTTATCCCGAATCGACACAGGGGAGGAACCAATAGGAGTCAAAGACGACTTACCGGATGCACATTTATTTTGAATAGAAGTAGTCCCGACAGAGTTAGAGGAAATAGCTCAGTTTTTAGAAGATGGACAAGCACCAAAAGGCATGAGTACGAAGAAAAAACAAATCTTAGCCATGAAAGCTGCCCCATACAGTCTCATAAATGGATTCCTATATAAAATGGGGTTAGATGACATCCTTAGAAGGTGCGTACTGGAACATGAAAGAAATAATATTATGTATGAAGCACATTATGGACCTATAGGAGGACATTTCCAAGTAGATACAATGGCAAAGAAAATCCAACAAACAAGGTTGTGGTGGCCGACACTCCACAAAGATTGCAAAAGTTTTGTAAGCCAATGTGACAGATGTCAATGGCTGGATTGACCCCTTCCTAGTACAAAAATGCCCCTGATATTAGTAAAACAAAGTTTGACATTTGAAATTTGGGCCATCGACTTCATAGGACCATTTCCTATACCAGCAAAAAGAACAAGTGCAAGGTACATAATAACTGCAGTCGAATATGTAACCAAATGGGTAGAGGCAGAACCAGTCAACACATGTTCCAGTGAGATAGCTGCTAAGTTTATCTATGAGAATATCATTGCCATATTTGCATGTCCATTAACCCTAATCAGTGACTAGGGAACACACTTCATAAATAAAACTATTAAAACACTAACAGACCAGTTACAAATCGACCACCAACGAAGTACAACTTACCACCCTCAGTCGAATGGATCAATTGAAACATTTAACAAAGCATTAACAAAAGGATTAACAAAAATATGTAACATTGACAAAGATGACTAGGATGAAAAGATACCTATAGTACTATGGGCATACAGAATGGCATACAAGTATTCAATCGACCAAACACTGTTTCAACTAGTTTATGGATAGGAAGCAGTATTTCCTCTACACTTTTGACAATAGACACCTATTATCGCAAAAATTTTGCATGTCGATGTCGAACAAGGAAGAAAGGACCGATTATTGCAACTAAGTAAGCTTGAAGAACACTGACTAATCGCATTACAACATCAGGGAATCCAGAAACAACAACAGAAGGCATGGCACGACCAAAACATCAAAAACAAAAACCTATAGGTAGGAGACCTTGCCTTACTATACAATAGTTGGGTAAAAGGAAAACTCAAAAAGCTACATATAGAATGGATGGGATCCTGTGTTGTTGAAGAGATACATACCAATGGATCAGTCTGAGACGTTACAAGGCATAGTATTTCAGTAACTTGTTAATGGTGCCCTACTAAAGCGGTACAGAAACTAAACTAGTTCCAAAAAAAAAAACCGAACATAACGGTTAAACAAAAGCTATAAAAATCTGAAAATCCAAAAACTAAAACAAGATTAAAATACATAAGATAGTATGATAGGAAATCACCACCATGACAACCAACATCACACCCATTGACATAACACCATCAATCGTTCACATAATCGAGATCGACCAACGACCTCAGAAGTCCCATCTCACCTTCATGACTACGGACGACAAAATCAAATCACCATTAACACAAACTCAAGTGTTCATGCTGGGCCATCATGTCCGCCATTAATACACCCATCGACAAAAATGTCAAGTGCATCAACTATAAATATTGAACCGCCAAAGGATCATTTATAGCATTCCGAACAGAGAGAGAAAATTATCAATCAGTCGACTAAAAACCAAGAACACCGAAGCAAAATCGACTAGCAGACCGACAAGATGGCACCTAAACAAACCATAGCTCAATCCAAGGCTAAAGACCTACAAACTGTGGAGACGTCGTTAATGAGGAGTCTCAAACTCATTAAGAATGCCAAGGTTCAGGAGAGCTCATGGGAGAAACTAAGGGCCGAGATTAAAGAGTGGGCTTATGTCAACAAAATGCCTACACAAGATGCATATAAAATCAACCATAGTACCATCGTAAACTACATCAATGCGCCAATCATGGCCAGCTTTGGAGGCATGAAGGAAACAGCGGTGAAATTTATCATAAGTCGGTATCATAATGGTATATTTTACTTCGACCAACCGGTTGAAATATATGGGGAAGTAATTTCCAAATTGACTAGGCTATCAAACCAAGGTGAACCAGCACCAGTCGGGATCAAAGAAGGGCTGGTAGAAGAGTTAATAGGATCAGCATCAGGCAAAAGCTCCAAAGGGCTAATGATTAACCAAATAAAAACTCGGACACCGCAAATAGTGGCCAAAATCATAGCCACTGCACTTACACCGACAGGTCAAGCAAGCAAACTCAAACTAGATATGTTGGAGGTAGTGGATAAAAATTCCCACACAGGAAAGATATACAGATGGGATGAGTATGTCACCAACATGCTCAAAGGAATCTGTGAAAAATGTCAGGAGTTGGGAGGAATTATCAGGTTTCCATCCCTATTGTTATGGCTAGTAATGTATTCCTTGTGTCCTTTCAGGAATAAGCAATTCCCTGAACTGACAAAATTTCATATGTGGAGATTTAAATTGTTCGCCCAGAGTGGAACACTGAAAGAAATTGCAAATGGAAAAATGTTGTTCGAAAACTGGTTTCAACAGCTGAAAGTCTACACAACTAGATGGAGGATGCCCCAGAACATCCGACGAAGTCTACCCAAAAATGCCCACATCCAGTTAGAACTCGACCATACTGCGGTATGGTACATGTAAGGTGCCAAGGCAAAGGTGAGATCTCTCGACTATTACCCAACAGTCGAAGAGATTTTCCGAGAGCTAGCCCGATAGGCAGGTTCAAAACTGTCGATACCAGCAAGGGAAAAAGAAATAAATTTATCAATAGAGGAGCCATTAACAGACCAGGAGAAGGAGGAATATTATGAGCTCAACCTATACATCAGCACATTTGTGTTGGAGGAGACACTGGTCGAAGGCGTCGACCAACTACAAATTGTAATCAAACGTCCAATAGCACAAGGGAAGAGACAGAAATAGAACAGCCAGTAACCAAGCTAGCTGAAGAAGTCCTTGTCTTGACTGAAGACAGGGGGGAGAAATAGACAATGAAGATCTAGAGTATGCTATCACCAAAGAAAACATAACCAAATTGTCAAAGGAGATAATAGCCTCATGAAAAAGGAAGAAAACACAGGAACAAGATCAAGGGAAAGGTAAGTGCAAGATTATCATTCCAAAGTCTTTAGAAGATGTGGAAGAACTGGTAGCCATGGCATTCGACATTATAGAATATGTTGCAGCACACAAAGTGCCGGTGGAAACACAGTTCCAAATATTTGTCGAAGTAGGGGCACAACAAGGTCGACCAAAGAGGGTGAAGAGCACAAACACTTCAATGACTGAAAATGTTGTGGATCTTGTGTCTACACCTCCACCCCTGTCTTCAGCCAAAATCACACAAGAGCTAATTCTAGAACAACCTTCCATAATCCCACTTGACATATGGAAGAATACTATGTTGGAGACCATGAAGGAAAAGTTCGACTGCGATAGAGACCTCCAGGCATACATTGAAAAATTTCTTGAGTTACTCACGTCGGTTCAAAATCTCACCCACAAAAGCCCCCTTATTTGAAGCTGGTGGATCCAGAATAACCACTCCACAACCTGGCCAAATAATCCAGAGGCCGAGGACTTTTGCAACTACGACTTCGACATTTCAAAGAAACCCTAACAAAGAAGCTGAATTTTTCATAATTCAAACCGCATCTATCATTTCGACCGACCCCAAACCCAACCCACCAGCCAATGAACCGACTGGAGAGGAGAAAGGAGAGTACATAGACGACATAAGTCGAGAAATCGAGGAACTATTCTCCAACCTCCAAGAAAAATCTCCACAAACCCTTGACCCCTCACCCAACCATATCTCCACTAATCCAATCACACCAGACCATTCACCAACACCATCACCACCGCTTCATCAACCAGAGTCTCTAATCCAACCAACTGCACCTAAACCACCTCCACCATAACCATTAGTACCAACCACAACCATATCTCGACCCTCTGAATCCATCCAACCAGATGCACAACTAGCTGCAACAGTTATCCAACCAGCCCAACCAGAAATACCATCGACTACTGCTAGCCAGCAACCAATTCTGACTGTTACAGGTACACAGGTGCCAAAGCAGGTAGAGTAGCAGAAGCACAAAAGAAAGAAAGATAAGAAGAAGAAGGACCATCAAATCCAAACAACAATAGTCCACATTAGTCAACTTGGTTCGACTACTGCATTTGACCCAACTAAACTAAAGGATGGAGAATTAGGACAACTATTAGAATCCTTGGCAATCGAAGCAAAAACAAGGAGCCAAAACAAACTTAGGGAGCTCGACGAGAACCAAAAAGAATGAGTCGAGTTCCTTAACAAATGCAGAAACTTGGTACAATCTGTGATACCAAGTCTGATAGAGGTCGACACCAACAAGCCGCTAGAAAAGGCTTATCTGCTATTTGAGAGCATGGTGTTGGCACTATAGGCACAATGGCAGGATACCAAATAGGATCAGAAAGAAGAAATGGTTCGACTGCTGACACAGCAACACACTGCTTTTGTAGAAGCATACAAAGTACTATGAGATCACATGGAGGAGTTGGTCAATACATAAGAAGTACTGAGAGATTGGCTTTCATATTATGGGCAAGTCTACCAGCAAGTATGATAAATTCGACAAGAAATCCAAGCACTCAAAAAGAGAAAAAGCACAGAGATAGAACTCAGGAGCACAATTGAAAATCAAATAGTGCTCGAAACCGCCAAGTTGCAGAAACACGAGCAACAAGCAATTCCAAATATAGAAAAATTAGACATCATCTGCCCGCAGATGAGATGACTTTTTGAGACAGCAGAGGAAAAGGACCAGTTTATGGATCCTGACATGGAGAACATAGCAGAACTCTCCATTCAAGAAAATATGTCGATATTATCAAGTCTGACTACATTAACAATCGACATCCAAAAAATACTGCAAAGTTGGACAGCATTTCAACATCAGTTGGCAGTGACAGCTGAAGCAATTGTCGAAGTCTGTGTGCAAAAAAGACCAACAATCAGACTTCACATCCCATGAAGACTAAGCACAGAAATAACCACCTAAGGACTAGCAAAGAAAACTTTTTTGTACCTCCCTGTTTCTTCAGGACGAAGAAACATTTTGTTTGTGGGGGAGATATTGGAGGAGCAAGTTGGTAAGCCGACTTGAATGATAGCCGACTTAGTCAATCAACCGACTAATTAGAGGTTAGGTTGGCCACATAAGGTCGTGTTGGCTCACTAAATCGACAGGTAGTTATTTGTAACTATTTTTAATTCATATATATTAGGTTGTTGAGCCAGATGAGAACTCAGTTCAATTCTCTATTTTGTATGGACCCTTTCACTATAATATAATCTATTTTTCTACTTACTTGTTCTTGTCTCTTATCTCTATTATGTATGTTTGTATTAATGTGTATTATTGGTAACCCTATGTGATCTATGAGATTACAACATCAACGATACTCTCTGGTTTTTTTTCACAACGACGTTATAAATAGAATCTAACTTATCTCTTACCGCGAAAAAGCCTTCATGGTGGGAGCAGCACAGTGGCGTTAGATGAATCCGTGACAACCTTAATGAGCTGCTGCAATTGGCCTTCCAATGCTGATTTGGTTCTACTTCCCACATCAAAATCCATGCATCGTTTGGTTCTACACTCCTCCAGGATGCACTGGGATTTTGGGTTGGTGTCAATTGATGACTTTCCATCCGAGTCAAGAGTACTTTGGCCTTCTCGCACAAGCTCTACAGGGGCATTTGTTGGTGGTTTCATTGATATTTCTTCAGCACTAGCTGGTTCATGCTAGTCAGCAAGCCAGTCCTGAAATACTACTTGAACTTCATCATCGATCAATTTATAGGGCATTGGAATCCATTTCCTATCACGGTCTCATCACGCCTAGATATGAAATGAATGGGGCCCATTGTTGAACTGCATGATCCTCTGATATTTTATCGCTACTGCATCTGATAAACATGGAATTTTAACTGTTGTGGCTTGTAGCACTTCCTAGTAGATCGAAAATTGGATCGTACAATCAGTTTGTCGATTGGATCCTCTACACACCATAAATTTTGGTATCATTCACCTTTGCACACCTTGACCAATTCAACAGACATAGGCTAGTAGTCTTCTGGCTCCATCCAAGACACCAAAGTAGTGAGGATCAATAGCCAACTATAAGAGAAAGGTCTCTCCCCGGTCTGAGATACGACCACATCCTCCATCAATTGATTCAACAAGAAGAAGGACCATTTCATTCAGACTCCCTAAGCACACTGTTGCGCACAAGCAATCACCCCTTAACTACATTGGACCAGGAGATTCTTCCAGACAATTTTAATAGCTAAGGTATGGGTGCCAATACACACCGCCCTCTCATTGATGCTATCGATGTGATATGCATGTCCATCCTACTACAATATATATCTCTCCTTCAGTTGCTAAGCAAGCTTCTTGTCGTTGTCTCTACCTTTGAAATATTGGGCATGGTTTGTCCCAGCCTATGGCAGCCCCGTGATCTCTAAAATCATGTACACCATAACCATGATTAGGGTGTCCAACCACAATGTCCTGCCATGAAAATATGCCAACAATTGTTTGACACATGCATTCACTTCATTCAACTATCCAAAGTGGGGCATGTTGATAATCCCAAACAACCAAGATTTATTCAATCCTTGCACCCATGGGTGCGGAATAAGCTCGATCGGTGTGCCTGGAACCAAAGGAAAGGACACGTAGGGATCATCTACTACATCCTTCAGCAACAAAAATTCATGGTCCTCATACTTCATCTCGATCAAGGTGGGGATAGTGTCCACAATGCACATCATCCCTTCCAGAAGCAGCGGTGTTTTTGGCTGATACTTATGATTTTTGGTGAACCATCAGGGATTTGCACTAGGTCACATGGGAGCAATATATCTGGGGAT
Organism: Pseudotsuga menziesii; assembly: GCA_001517045.1. NCBI lineage: Eukaryota > Viridiplantae > Streptophyta > Pinopsida > Pinales > Pinaceae > Pseudotsuga > Pseudotsuga menziesii. Next base: position 109,954 of record LPNX010523502.1, on the reverse strand, counting down.
ATCATTGATGGACATGCCCCTGGTTGTCATAGAATCCATAGCTCTCAAACTGGATGGCCCTATCTGCGCAGGTCCCTCCCCTTGCCCCCTAATGGAAGTGCACGTCTGCCTCATCTGCGGTGACGTTGATCCTGGCTTCTGAGCCTTCCACTTTCCTTGGGGGATCAAAGATGATCCGACCGGAATACTCATAATTTATTCCACTATATAAGTTGGATCTACGGGTGACTCCTAATCACTTGAAATATCCACAGTGTCAAGGTTGCTCAGCATGCCACACCAACAAACCTTACTAAGCGATCGAACACACCAGAATCTCACACCCTAGCTATCGCTCATAATTCTTCCAACTCACTCAGCTCTTCACTTCACGCAACTTGACTGAAAAAATGAGGCCTTCATCTACATCCTTCACCTTCTTATAGTTAATCCAGCTTCATCATTGCCAAATCCATCATAGCCATCATGAAAAAATCCCGCATTAACGAACCAAATCCACTGGCAATCCTAGCATGCTAATAGTCGGATCGGCTATAAATATGCATCGCTTCAACAAGTGCCATGGGCTAACTTCTCTTAACTTTCTACATTTATTGTTGAGTTGACCCAATTGCAGCCCTGTGGCTATTGAGGTCTCTCTATCTAACTACGCTACTAACTCCTACACTTGCACAACCACTTCCTCCTGGCGTGCCCTTATGTCCTCTATCTATCTTATCTATCTTCTTCTTCTTCTTCTTTATTTTTTATTTTTTCATTGCATAGTGCTTCAAGAAGTGCACACCTCCATCCCTATCCTATAGGGCTTCAAGCGGCTTCCATTCACGAGCTTTGAAAACACCGCTCCATCTAACTTCTGGAATTGAAATGCACCTCCAACAGTAATGGAAAGAACGAGATACGGTCCTAACCAGTGCATCTATAAATTACCTGGATGCTTCATGAACTTTCTTTCATATAACAACACCAAATCTCCATGTGAAAATTGCTTATTTTTGATGTGGTGATCATGCCATGCCTTCTGTCGATCCTTCTCAACACGCTGTTGGAATCCTATGATGAATTGTTCCTATTCCAGTTGGACTGGTTGTTTTGCTCACTCCTCAAGTGCTGCTTCATCATCCATGCCAATTGTTGCTGCAATGCGCATACTAGGAACAATGTACTCCATAGGCATGACTACCTCTTTCCCATATACTAATTTGAATGGTGTCTTCCCCATCAGCCTCTTGCAAGTGGTGCAATATGCCCACAGAACTACAGGAATATTTAAATCCCAGTCATCACAATTAGCATTACATACCATTGTCCATGCAGTTTCCAATATTTTGTTGAAGGACTCTATAGTTCCATTTGCATGCGGATGATATGGGATACTTTTCTTATGCTACACCTACTATTCCTATGTCAGTTCTTTTACTGTGTGGTTGATAAAGTGACTACCCTAGTCGCTCATCAATATCCTAGGGCATCCAAACCATGTCACAATGTTTTCAAATATGAATTTTGTTGCTGTCGCAGTCGTGCAATCCACAACTGGTGCATCCTATGCCCACCTTGTCAGATAGTCAGTTGTTGTGATGATGTATCGCACACCAGTTCATTTTCCTAGTGTGTTGACTGGACCCACAAAGTCCACCACCCATTTGTTGAAAGGTTGCAAAGTTACCTTCAATACAGTCGGCATCTCATCTGGCCGCGATGGTTTCCTGATGCATTGAAAGACATTGCAACTCCATGCATAGTCTATAGCATCATTATGCAAATTAGGCCACCAAATCTTGACGTGCAATACCTTACCGTAGTATCCCATCCTCCATAATGTCCACCCGCAACACCTGCATGTGATTCTACCATAATTTGCCCTTGTTCATGAGGTAGAACACATAGTCATAGGATCTCATCGGGTCCAAGTTTGTATAAGTGCCTAGAAATTAACTGGAAATCTAAAGCCTTCACTACCAACTACTTCTTCTCACTGGTTGGCATTTCCTCCAACGCAACTCTGGTTTCCAAGAACTGGATAATCAGTGCATAATGGTCATCTGTGATATCAACTTGAAATAACTATGCATCCGACAATCCATCATCAATATCGGTGGGATCTTCACCTGTTTCAATGCATGACAAATGATCAACACCAGCATTCAGGCGTCCTGGCTTCACGATTATTTCAAAATCAAACTCCTGAAATAGAAGTAGCCAACGGCATATCCTCCTCCCCAACACAGGCTTATTAACCAGATATTTCAAAGTTGAATGGTCAATGAACATTTTGAAGTGACCTCCCAAGAGATAATGCCTTAACTTCTGCAATGCATATACCATTGCCAACCTCTCTCTTTCTGTGGTAATGTAATTCTTCTCAGCAAAGGATAGCTTCCTACTAGTGAAAGTGATCGGGTGATCTAGATCTCCTTCTCGTGGTTGCATGAGTATCACTCCTAGTGCAACGGACGAGGCATTGAAATGGACATGGAAACCCTTGTTCCAATGGATATGTAGTGCATTGTTAACCTCTACAAAGCCAAAGGTATGTGCAAAGCAAACAGTCAACTCCTCTGAAGTAGTTATTTCTCTATGTAGTTCTCCTAATATGTACCAAGACCTCGACATTTCATCCAAGGTATGAATAAAGTCATGAATCCATTCATCCTTTGGTCATGATGCCCACAGAGTTTGGAATTCCCTCAGATGACTACAAGGGTTATTTTTTCTGTCATATCTCCTAGTGTGATATACCTCCATATCTCTGAAGTGCACGGTCATCAACCATCCACATTGTGCCCATCCATGAATGGTCTCCTTATGAATTTCCCACCAACATGTTGGAATGGCCTTCAATGTTTCTCCTAATGCCAACAAGTGTTGAGGCTCAGATGCCTTCACTTCAAAATCCTCAAGGAACCCAGATAGTTCTGATAGTGATTCATATATTAGCAACTCAATGATGTTAGTCATGACATGGCATAGCGACTATGTGATCATCCCACATTTTCTGAGTGATACCTCATGCATCTGATTTTTCCAATTTTACAGGGCATCATCAGAATCAGAGGACGCGGAGCTAGCACTGCGCCAGCCCATTTCTCTACCAATAGTAGGATGGATATAATCTTTATAAATATTGTAAATGTGATCCCATCCTCTAATAACTTCATCTTTGACAGGGTCAATATATCTCCTTCCTTCATTAAGATCCATAGGGGTGGTGACTCGGATATCCTAGTTCTCAAATGTCATCAACCACTTCTTAAAATTGATCATGACCATTCTATCATTGGCCCATCCAATCCCTAGAAGCGCAATATAGGAGCCTCCTCCATCAATGACTTCGATTACATCAAAATCAGCATGAGTCCTCATACCTTCGACATCTATGACCAAATTCGACACACGGCCGATTGGTTGGACTTTGGCTTGATTAGCCAATCTTAGCTGCACTGGGGACCAACCATGTGTCGGCTCCCCCATCTTCTGCCACATCTATTTTGTCAGGATATTTACATCTAACCCAAGATCTAGAATAATTGAGTCAACTTCATAGTCCCCAATCTGGATGTTCATTCTCATTTCCTTTCCCGTCTTTTTCTTTTGTAAAGAATTCACCACAAATTCCTGCAACTCTCTATCCAAACAGTGCAACAACTTCTCAATCTCAACCAGATCATTGGGATCTCTTGCCAGGAATTAAAAATCTAGAAGAACTGTTGTAAAGTAACATGATTCCATGATGGTCCAGCTTCTAACGAAGAATCAAAAGAAGAAGGCATGCCAACAATAGGTGTCTTACCAGGATTTCTTCCAACCGCCTCACAAGCCTCAAAAAATGTATCTCTCTCAGTCGCGATATCGAACTATACTTTCTTCTTTATAGCCAGTCAAACTTGTGGACATGGTCCATTTTCTCCCATCGTCTTTCCTCCTCAAGTGACAATCCCAACATCAACATCCTATGTTTGCAGTTCTGCTAGAATCATCGCAACCGTCGACCCTTGATTCTAGTTCTGCGTCGAAGACTGGTTCAGGGGAGGATTCTGGTTTAGTGATGGATTCATCGAATGATTTATATTCTGATTTTGCATTGGAATTTGGGGCTGAACCTGATTCTGCAATTGCTGTTAGTTCTATATCTAATTCTAGACCTGGAACTTGTTCTGATTCTACAATAGAGGAACATTTCCGGCCTGCCATTTCACAATGACCTGAGGAAAATTTTCAATAGTATGATCACTTACCACATAGTATACACACTGCATATGAGGACAATCCCTAGAATAGTGCCCAAATGTCCCACAGTTGTAACACTGGATTGATGCATGACCCCGTCCTCCTCCTCTTCCCCTGAATCTTCTATGGAATCCTCCCTGCAGCTAGTACTATGGTTTAGCTACTTGCTACTAACATTAGGTTTGGGCCACCTACTGTAGAGGATTCCACTGCTGCAGAATGTAGTGCACTGCTTGGACATAATACGACTGCGGCAGAGCCATCGGTATCTATGGTTGCAGCATAAACTACAGCTGTGATATGAGATGCAGCTGTGATGGAATAAACTACAACTGTGGTGCTGACATATACTGAACTTGGGGTGGTGGATGCACCACCTACGACTATGGCTGTTGCACCATGTGAGGATACTCACCTTTCATGAAATATGAATCATATGTCCCCTCTTGAAGCAGATCATAAGCTCGATAGTCCTTATCCTCGTGCCCAACTGAGTGATAGAAGGTACAATATAATTCTTCTGGATTCATAACCATTTTTTGCATGTAGCTACCATCTTCATGTCGATGTCCATATACTTGACATATGCGACACCATGGCACACCACTGCAACTCAGAGGGTTCAGCGATCCCGAGACTAGATAGTTTCAGAAGGTAGGATAGGTATATTTGGTGTGTCCACCCACATGACACCGAGTGCACCATGGGTCATCATGTTCCTCTTTTTCCTTCTTAATGTCCTACAACTAAAGCGTCAGGTTCGCTAGCTACACCTGGATTTGGTTCATGGCAAAAATAGTTTCTCTGATAGGTGAAGCTTCCATCTTCATTGCGATTTTGAGAGCCTCGCTCTCTGTTGCGATGTTTTGTTGCATCAATGGATTTTGTATATGAGGGACCAGTGCCACAATGAACCATTATTTGTGTTGGACATCACTCATATTGAATCTAACCTGTGCCATCAATGTCTTAAACCTCTGGTCAATGTCCCAAACCATCTCATTAGGGAATTGTTTAATTTCCTTCAGCTCTGTAATACACTGTGCTTCAAATTTTGGTTTCTTGAATTCTTCAAATAGTCCCTTCTGAATCTCATCCAAAGTATTTGCATTGGTCCCTTGTGTAAATTGTATGAATTGAGTGCACGACCCTAAAGGGTGGTCGCTAATTGGCCTTTATTTACATCATCGTTTGTAGTATGTCTAGTAGTCCAGACCGCCTCACATAAGAACCAATATTGCTCTTGGTCGTTAGCGCCATTTCCATGGAACATAGGTAGTTTCATATCGTTTCCTGCCATCCTAGGCCTTCTTCCTGTAGATGCTTCTTTAGTATTGGATGCTTCTTGGCACGTTGAACATGTCGACATAGATTGCATATATCTTCTTGAGTATGGAGTAGTGCGTGGAGGTGTGGACACGTTGCTATTGGGGTTTGACCTTGCTGTCACCCTGGGTGTAGCCTGGGGTCTGCTCATCCTCTTTGTCACTGTAGGGTCTCTTCAACCCATGTGGTTGTCCTTTGTAATCTTGCGTTATGGCCGCAGCAGGACCTTCCCTATCATATGCCTCTTCTCCACTCAGAACCTTGCTCCTCCCCTTGTATAACCACTCTCTTCCTCGACTTCCCTCACAGTCTCATCGAAACTTACACCCATCTACCCCTTATCTTTCCATTCTCTGCCCCCCTTATATCACAGTGTTCATAGCCTCCACGTGCCAGAGTTTTACTACTCGAGGTGCACTTTTAGTATGCCCTTTTCATAAACAAGCATCTTGATTGGCAATTGCAGAGACAGTAAGAACCTACCTCATGGTCCCTTGAAGAATTCCTATTTATCTTTGTTGTAGGACTTGTTGGTATCGACTGCAAACTCAGTGATATATCCTTCCAAAATACTATCCAACCAAACTTCGACAACTCGTGATGACTTGTTGTCAATTTCTTGTAGTTCCTAAATTAGTTCGGGGGTCCAAGATGTTGTCTCTCGTCCCTGGAAGTTTTGCTTCTTGCAGGTGAATCACTCCAGCCACTCATATAATATGATGGGAAACCCACAGAAAAACCATTCATGAGGACCGTTGTGGATGTACTTTTATAACCATCCATTTGTTGTCAACTTCAGGTTCTGGTTCTTGGCTTCAGCAAATTCTCTCAGTCTTAGGTCAAACCAACTTCAATCTCTGGTTTTGTCGAATGCCACACCTTATCCTCCTCTTAGTCGCAACGAGGTCCCGACAATGAAACCATTTGTTGGAACAAACCACCCAACAAATCCCTGTTGACAGGGCTTCCCACTCTCTCAACACTCAACCTGTGCGATCTCCCTAAGCACCGGTCCAAACAGGTTTTACCCTACCTAGCAATACCCACGGAGTGGATGAGGTCTCACCCGAGATGTTCGAGGGAGAGATGTAAGAGCCAAGTTTCCGTAGTAAGGAGGAGGATTTAGGGAAGAATCAGTTCCTCAACTTGGAACAATTCATCTCATCTTTCATAATAGATATACCATTACTACCATAGATCTAACAAATTGCAACACTCATTTATTCATCACAGCAGTATCACATTATTCATTCGTGAAACAGAATCATCAAACATTCGTCATTGACATAGCGGCATATAAAATAAGAAAGAGACAAAATACAACAATGATTCATCTCAACATCCATCATATCATATTACTTTCCACGCAACAGATCCAAAACAACAGCTGTCTTTCTCGACAATGAGAGAAATATTGACCCACAAGATCGCATACAGATAACACAAGATTCAATCTCTCACTTGCTCTCTGCTACCACTTCTATTATGTCTCATTTTAAATTCTAAATCTATATCTAGGCTTGTGCCTTTACATTCATGGTTCACTTCTAACTAAATCTTAATTGATTTAACCACTAATGATCTATATCCATAGAATGTGGTCAACCGATACAAAAATATGCATAAAATATTCAAAAACAGTTTGTTTTCTATGCATCAAGCTTCCTTTTCCTTGCATGGTGTCGCATGAGATTTTGCAGCCTTTGTGGTGCTACAAAACTCACTTACCCCAAAACCCCTTCCAACAAAAACTACCCAATGTTTCAAGAAAAATGCTGCACAAATATACTAAATTTATGTTCTTAATTTATTAATATAATCAAGATTCTTGGTGGGATGTCATTTGCAGGAAACCCTATCAAGACAAACTTTATGAAAACATTAGAAAAAATGTGGTAGAGTTTTGGGATAATCATTCTTATTTCATACCAAATCAAAAGAATGTCCTTTGAAAACCCTTATCCAAAGGCATTTATGTATAGAATTGTAAGAACGTTATGGAGATAGAAAGAGTTGCATTGTTTGAAGAATTTCAGGAAACAAATCTTGGTGTCAAGATATATATTAACATGTTTCACAAATTGAAACCATGGAAGATTAAGCTGAACACAATTCAAGACACTTGTTTTTGTTGCTACCATGTAGAATTCCAAATTTTTTATGACACATTTATAGAATTTTTCTAAAATCACTAGTAGGATCAATAAGTACCTCCAATGGTGCGATATTTTTTTTCTATCATACTGTGTGAAAGGAATATTGATGATATGTTTTTCAACAAAATATGTATATGTGAAAATTGTCATGAATTTGTTGATTTGGAATTTTTCCATCTGAATTTCCCCATTGATCAACTCATCTATGTATTTTCAGATATCATAGTTAAGTGGAATGTGGAAATTGAACCCAAGTGATAGAACAATTACACTCACAAAATTGCTAATCAAACATGCAAAATTACCAACAAAGGAGATTGAAATTGGAGCATAACACTAATATGTATTGAATAAGTGTACAATATCCAACCTTATGAAGTCATAGGATGCTGCAATATATAATTACATGATATATTCGAATTCATAAAGATGCCATTCGAAAGAGTCAAAAAGTAGAATTACTAAATCTAGTCAAATCCCCCATAGGTGCATAAAGCAGTTTCCAAATCCACTTAGAGGCTCACGAATTGGAAAATTCAAGTAGGAAAGCTAATAAGGGATGGAAATACAACTCATACATGCTTTTATTAGTATAAAGGGATGGAGGATGATGTGGGAAAAAAACAAGTCAACTACACCTAGTCTTACTTTCCCTTTTGCCTTATTTCTCAATAAAATAGGTAGCTTTGCAGAAAAAGAAGATATGCACTTTGGAGGACCTGGAAGAAAGCACACATGATAAATATTGTTTCTAGGAGGTTTCCCAACCACTCCATGACTCATTTTTAGCAATTTTTACTTCTATGACATGTAGAAGACAACTTGCATAGAGTGGAATATAGGAAACCAAGCAAATCAGACAAAAATGAATTAATTAATGTCTAAGGTAGGTAACTATGGGTTGATTATTGTAAAACCCCCCCTTAAGCCTAAATTTATGAGTAAATATAAAAAAACTATAGGTCCTAGCAACAAGGCTTACTCACCCTTTACATACTGCATGTCCATTTAACCAAGGAAAGAGGCAAAAACCTAGTGGGAAAATCCTCCCTTAAACATGGACAGTAAAACAAAATTTGAAAATATTGTCATCAATCATGCTTTGTAGCATGATCAGAATTCCCTAGCAGTGATTTGAGATTGTTGAATGTCTTCTCACAAAAAACTTTGGTTAAGATGTCTGCTACTTGTTCTGAAGATGCACAGAACAGTAGGTGAATGGTGCCATCATGCACAAGTTGTTTGATGTAGTGCATATGAATCTCAATGTGTTTGGTTCTCTGTCTCTGAACTAGATCATTACATATTTGAATGGTTTTCTGATTATCACAATATATAATAGTTGAAAACTCTGATTCGAATCCACACTCACCAAGTATTCCCTGCAACCATAAACATTGAGTTGCTGCATTTACAACTCCTCTGTACACTGCTTCCATAAATGAGAGTGCTATGGCACTCTACTTCTTTCTTGACCAGCTGATTGGTCCTTCTACAAGCATGAACACATATTCTAATGTTGACTTTTGATCTGTGTTGTCACCTGCACAATCACTGTCAATAAACCCAATCAAATCAAGATCAGATTTAGCTTTGTATAAGATCCCATGAGTTTTTGTTCCTTGAACAAAGTTAAGGATCCTTTTGGCTGCTCTCCAATGGATCTCATGAGGATGATCCATGTATCTTGAAGCCACACTAACTACATAAGAAATATCAGGTTGAGTGTGTGTAAGGTAAAGGAAGCACCCAATCAGCTGCCTATACAATGTATTATTTACCATAGGAGAAGAACCAGCTTCTTCAAGATTAACTCCTGAAAGGAAGGGAGTCTTGCTTGGCCTGCAACCTTTCATGTTGAACTTGTTCAGAAAATATAAAGCATACTTGGACTGATGTACTTTTATTCCATGTTGGGATTGAGCAATTTTGAGACCCAAGAATTGGCTCAACAACCCCAAATCAGTCATAGAAAAGGCATGGTTCATTGCATCCTTCAAGGAGGAAATCTATTTCTTTGAACTTCTTGTAATCAAAAGGTCATCCACATACAAGACAATAATCATCAAAGAACCATGAATCAGCTTCAAATAAACATTAGTATCATACTTGCATCGAACAAAACTCAATGACAGCAGAAATCCATCAATCTTGACATACCAAGCCCGGGGGGCTTTCTTGAGCCCATACAATGATTTATTTAACCTGCACACAAAAGATGTATTGGAAACAAATTCTTGAGGTTTCTACATGTAAATCTCTTCAATGAGATCTCCATTCAAGAAATCACACTTCACATCCATGTGATGTACCTCCCACTGCTTCAAAGTAGAAATGGCTAGAGCTAGCCTTATGGAGTCCATCTTTGCCATTGGTGCAAAGGTTTCATTGTAGTCAATACCATGTACTTGTGAGTAGCCCTTGGATACCAATATTAC
>LPNX010523502.1:2587-91585 GCA_001517045.1 Pseudotsuga menziesii | reverse complement strand
CAATCACAGAGCCCATTAAGATTAAAAAGATCAATATTGGCACAGACACAGAACCTAAGTTTGCCTCTATTGGAGACTATTGGAACGATGAAACAGTCGAACAGATTGCATATTTTCTACATGACTATCAGGACCTATTTCCCACTAAGTTCATAGAGATGAAGGGAATAGTTGGAGACCTGGGAGTCATGAGGATACCGTTGAAGGAGGATGCTAGACCAGTCAAACAGCGCCCATATAGACTAAATCCGCGGTATAAAGAAAAAGTAAAGGATGAGATCGATAAGATGCTAGCAGTAGGCATCATTGAGCCTGTAGAAGAAAGCAAATGGGTTAGCCCCATGGTCATACAAGAGAAGAAAACCAAAGGAGACATCAGGATCTGTGTTGATCTGCACAAGCTCAACGATGCATCACTTCACGATCCATTCCCGACACCGTTCACTGATGAGGTATTAGACAACGTGGGAAGACAGGAGGTCTACTCCTTCATCGATGGATTTTCAGGCTACCACCAGATCAGAATACACCCAGAAGATTGATCCAAGACCACCTTTGCAACAGAATGGGGCTCGTTCCAGTATACGGTAATTCCCTTTGGTCTTAAGAATGCACCAGCTATATTTTCTAGAGTAGTAGTTGCTGTATTTAAAGAATACATCCATAAATTCCTAGAAGTATATTTTGATGATTGGACTGTATTTGGACTAATTGACAAGCACATAGGAGATTTAAGACTGATGTTAGAGAAATGTAGGCAGTACCAGATTTCTCTAAACTTGAAGAAATGTATCTTTTGTGCACCATTTGGTATTTTGTTGGGTCACATTGTTTGCAAACAAGGCTTGATGGTAGATCCCGCAAAGATTGCCATCATTGTAAATCTTCCAACACCCAACTCAGTCAAGCAACTGAGGACAGTACTTGGTCATACCGGGTATTACAGAAAGTTCATCAAGGGCTACGCAAATATTATAGCACCAATGGAGAAATTGCTAAAGAAAGATGTAAAATTCCTATGGAATGAGGAATGTCAGTAGAGTCTAGACACACTTAAAGAAAAGATGGTTACAGCACCCATCCTAGTATTTCCAGATTGGACTAAGCCATTTCATGTACATGTGGATGCATCTGGCATCGCACTAGGGGTTGTCTTAATGCAACCAGGAGAAGGGGATTTTGATCATCCTATCACATACTCCAGTAGAAAGCTATCGACAGCAGAAAATAACTACACCACGACAGAGAGAGAAGGATTAGCCATGGTGTATGCGCTGCAGAATTTTAGGCACTACCTATTGGGTGCCTCATTCAAGATGTTTACTGACCATTCCACATTGAAGTATCTGGCCAATAAGCCAGTATTAGGGGGGAGAATCTGCAGATGGTTACTCCTCTTTCAGGAGTATGATTTTGAAATCATCGTTAAACCAGGAATATTGAACGCTGGACCTGATCATCTGTCGTGGATAGACTCAGGAGAAGAGCCAAGTAACCTAGAGGACAATTTGCCGGACGCGCCATTGTTTTCTATCCAGATTAAGGATGACTACTATGCTCCTATCATTCACTTTCTCACTATAGGATTAGTGCCTGATGAGTTCACTAAGTAGCAAAAGAAGTAGCCGGTTGTTAAAGCAGCAGACTTCACCCTGATCACAAGACACCTATACAAGTTAGGACCGGATGAAGTTTTGCACAGATGTGTGATGCCACATGAAAAAGACGCTATTATCAGAGAGGCACATTCAGGGACCGCAGGAGGTCATTTCGCAGGAAATCCGACTACGCAGAAAATCCTAGATGCAGGATTATGGTGGCCTACTTTGCATAAGGACACCAAGGACTTCTGCAGATGCTGCGATATCTTCCAGAGGGTAGGAAAACCCTTGCGACGCGATGAAATGCCGCTGTGGCCGTAGGTTACGCTGCGCGCATTTGACAAGTGGGCTATAGACTTTGTGGGTCCTATTAACCCACCAGGAAAATGCATTGGCGCAAGATATATTATCACTGGAACAGAGTACCTCACCATATGGGCAGAGGCCAAAGCAGTAAGAAATTGTGATGCTGCTACAGCCGCACAGTTCCTTTTTGAGAACATTATCAGTAGATTTGGCTACCCCATAATTTTGATGAGCAATCAAGGCACACATTTCTTAAACCACACCATTGAGGCCTTGACAAAAGAATTCCAGATTCAGCACCATAAGAGCACTCCCTACCACCCACAGGCTAACGGTACGGTGGAGGCCTTTAATAAGATTTTAGAAAATGCTCTTACTAAGATCTGCAACAGTCAAAGGAATGATTAGGACCTCAGAGTTAACGCTATATTATGGGAATATAGGACCACATGCAAGAAACTTACAGGACACACACCTTTCAGCTTGGTGTATGGACAGGAGGTTGTTATGCCTATGGAGTATATTCTTCCCAGTTTAAGAATCACTCAAATCACCAGGATGACTGATACAGACACAGTGGAGGAAAGGCTAGCACAGCTGCTTTCCCTAGAGGAAGACAGATTCGTCGCCGGATTCCAGCAGAAAGTGCAGAAGGCACGAGAAAAAGCTTGGCATGACAGACACATTAAGAGTAAGAATTTCCAAATCGGAGACCTAGTACTCCTCTATGACAGTAAATTCATTAAGTTTCCAGGGAATTTCAAGACGCATTAGCTGGGGCCATATCAGATACAGCAAATTACAGAGGGAGGTGTCGTTCAGTTCAACCAGCTGAATGGGGAGCTTCTTCCCACGTGGATCAATGCTAGTAGGCTTAAGCTCTATAGCGATAGCCACCCCACCTCTCAGCCCTATCTTAGCCAGTTTATGGTGGTACAGATGTCTAGTGTAGTTGAAAGGAGGCATCGCACTGGGAATTAGTCTACACCGGCAGGTATCATAAGTATGAGGAATCGCATAAGGCCGGTTCATTTTGTGCAAGTCATAAGTGGTTGTAAAAAAAAAAAAATTGTTTGTTTGCGCAGGTGATGCGGTGTTGCAGCGCATCAGTGCGATGTTTCCCCATGCCACGTATCCAATTTTGCAACTGACAGAGGGCCCGTCACGTCACCCTCTGACAGGCTGTTAATGAGGAAATGACCGGTATCCCTTACCGTATATTTGGCTGCAGCATAATTAAGTTTCCAGATTTGACAAATCTTCGACGAGACCGGCGCCTGTATACACACGCTTCGAGGGAAGTGTGATCGGATTTCACCATTTATTGAGGATCGGATGACGGGTGTGGTCTCGTCCATGCAATTATTACGACTGATGGGTCTAGTCAAGATGACCGTTGCGTCTGGGATTGTTGCCTTCGGCATAAAAGAAGAAATTGTTCATTCGAGGGGGTTACGTTTGTAGAAACCCGAGAGCTACAGAGTAACCTGTTAAGAGTCCCCTGTGCAGAGTTCACCTCGTTACAGAGTGCTGTGATTCCTAGAGTTCGAAGCCATTGCATGCCTAGGAGATTCCACTAAGTGGGTTCTGTCTGAGGACGAACCTTTAGAATACATGCCGAGACGCTTCGACCCTGGTGGCTGTAGGTCCGCTATGACGATGCCACCCAGGGTTGTGAAATTAGGTACATCACAGGTCAGACAGCCACTAAGGATGAAGAGTCAAGTGCCAGAAGTAGAAGTTGTCACCAAAATCTCTACTGAGGAGAAGAAGAATGCCGAGCCGATCACTGAAGATAAGAAAGTAGAGCAGAAGAATGATGAGAAGAAATCTCCCAACTGGAAGAAAGTAAAAATGAGAACAAGAAAGCAACGGGAGAAGAAAGATGACCTATCTCATCAGCTAAGAGCAGAACAAGAGGTTCTAGAGCTCAAGAATGAAAATATGCGGAACCAGAGTCACATGCATACCTGGAGCGAGTTGTTGAGAAGAAAAGTGAAAGGGAAAACAAAACGAGCAAGCAGAACTTCAAGATGCAGACAAAGGCTTGTTCTCGGAACGAAATTCATGGTTTGTATCTCTTTCATATAGAGGGCCCCAGACTGAATGAAATGTTTGAGAAGGCTGGAAGACACAGATTTTCCTTGTGATAAAAGTTCTAACCCAGATAAAGAGGAAAGGATATCTGTGGAAGACCTTTCAAACACTAGCAGGTTCTTAAAAAGTTTCAGGAGCGACGAGAGTGAGACCATGACTAAGGGCAGGAAAGATAAGAGAGCCCAACAAACCAAGTTACAGAAACTATAAAGAGCGTGTCGAAGTAATGCAGAAAGAAGTCGCAGGACTTCGTGACAAGTTGCAACGGACTTCGCAGGAAGCCAAGGAGAAGCTACAGTAGGAGAATCCCACTGGTAGTGGCTCGAGGGTGAGCCACAAGTAAGTGTTAGGGGACTGTTGGAGCAGGGTCCTGCAACTATAGAAGAAGCTTCTAGTTTAGCGGACAGACAGTTTTGGCGGATAGACAAGATAGAGCTACGACGCCGTAGCAGGGTTCCAGCTGCAGAGCAGAGCCAAAAACCATGACTTTTAAGATAGATAAGTTAAGGAAGATGACGGTACCTGAGCGACCGAGAAGAGAGAGCTCACCCACTACATTGAAGGAAGTGGCGGAAGACAAGAGGGATCAACTACCGTCATAAAGGAAAAGGAGCAACGAGGCCGAGGCATTGAAGACGAAGGACAGATAGGAAGCAGCGCCGATACCCATGGTCAGCGCTAGGAAGCATGGAAGACTGCAGGAAGCTGTGGTGAAAGGAAGCGGTGCATAGTACCCATGATCAGCGTCGGGAAGCATGGAAGACCGCAGAGAGCTGTGGTGTGACGGATAGCGGCTACTTCAAAGTACAGATACGTCGACTGTCACTAGTTAGGGTTTGGGTTATTGTTGGGACAGGCCCACAGTGTTGTAATGGCGAGACCTTCGGGCCGCCTATAAAGGGATATATTTTGTACTGTAAAAGGTTGGTTAGAGAATCGACTGGTTGATTCGTTTGTTGTAGTTGTTTTGTAGATTATTAGACAGTTGTAGAATCCAAGCTCTGGTTCTGTTATTAGCTGTAGTATCTTACTGTAACCAGTAGCTGGCTCATAAAGCACTCATGTAATGATCCGCAGGGATCGACAGAGAGGGAAGAGTATATTGTAAGAGGTGCAATATAGAGGTAGAAAAGAGATCTAAGAGAGAAGATCATAAGCTGCATATGCGGTGCAGCAGAACTGTGTTTACCTTCCCCTAAGCTATAATAGAAACACAGTTCTGTGGATGTAACTTCCATCCTGGAGGTGAACCACGTTAAAATCATGCGTTATGTGATTGCTTTCTGTGTTGTGTTTATTTGATGCATCTGTCAGTTATTTTATGAGCCTTGTTACAGTTTAATGTATGTATGCATTGTTCAGTTCGCAATAACATAAACGGATAGATATAAGTTGAAACCATTGATATGTTGTATGTGGGTTCAGTTATACTTTGCTTGAAACAATCACTAGTCGCGGTGTTGAACATCCTGTTATGTTGAGTCTTGCAAGTCGACAAGAACAACACTAAGTGCGTTGAGCTGTGGGGTTGGGGATTCGTAGGGAGGCGATACCGCACTGGCAGAGGAGCTGCGGTGCGCGATACTAGAGGTTAAGGACTTAGTGTTGGGAAAAAGTTACATGTCGCCTAGTGCGTAGCGATGCGGTAAGGTTGGGGTCACCTTGAGTGGGTGGAAGTTGCACGATGTAGACAGGGACTGCGCACCAGATAGAGAGAGATCTTGCGGTGAGAAGGGCTATGAGACACTGAGATTGCGCGATGCGAGCAGAGGGTCGTGCGACGTGTAGAGAAAGAGGACTTGCAACTATTAGAGTTGTTAGTCGCAAGTAGGATGCCACAGAACCTAGTCCAAGACGCTTGAGTCCTTGGCCAACCCTTCAGAATCACTTCGGGTGAGACTTCAGGCCGCTTCGCGGTCTGTCGCCAAAAGGGCCGGTGAGCTAGGGGTGTTGTTGGTTAAATACAGTAAACCCAAGTCATCCCATTATAGCCAACACCATTCAAATAAATTAAATGGAGTCAAGATGATCTTCTGAGATTGATCCATAGCTCAGAAACTGTGCCCAAAATATGCTCCCAGTCAAGATGTCAAACCTGCAATAGCAATATGGAAGGAGAGAAATTGGTCTACAAAGGCTTTGATACCATGTGGAAATTGAACCCAAGTGATAGAACAATTACACTCACAAAATTTCTAATCAAACATGCAAAATTACCAACAAAGGAGACTAAAATTGGAGCATAACACTAATCTGTATTGAATAAGTGTACAATAGCCAACCTTATGAAGTCATAGGCTACTGCAATATATAATTACATTAGAGATTCAAATGCATAAGAATTCTATTTGAAATAGTCAAAAAGTAGGCGTACTAAATCTAGTCAAATCCTCCATATGTGCATAAAGCAGTTTCCAAATCCACTTAGAGGCTCACAAAATGGCAAAGTCAAGTAGGCAAGCTAATAAGGGATGGAAATACAACTCATACATGATTTTATTAGGAGAAAAGGATGGAGGATGATGTGGGAAATAAACAAGTCAACTACACCTAGTCTTGCTTTCCCTTTTTCCTTATTTCTCAATAAAACGGGCAGTTTTGCAAAAAAAGCAGATATGCGCTTTGGAGGATCTAGAATAAAGTAGACATGCTAAATATGGTTTCCAGGAGGTTTCCCAAGCATTCCATGATTCAGTTTTAGCAAGTTTTACTTCTATGACATGTAGAAGACAACTTGCATAGAGTGGAATATAGGAAACTAGGCAAATACGACAAAAATTAATTAATTAATGTCTAAGGTAGGTAACTATGGGTTGATTATTCTAACATGGAAGAGATATGAGTAAGTTACTATGGATGTGTCATCTTATTCAACTGCACCATCTAAGAGGATCAACTTGTTTGAGGATGAAATTCTTGTTCAAGAATTCATGGAAGAGTTTCAAAGTCAGATTTGTATATACATCAAACACTATCATATATCTAGATGGAAATAGTCTAAATTCAAGCATTATTGTTGAGCATTTGATTCAAACACAATCTTATCAGTTGTGGACTTTACTGATAACTACACATTCTATCTTGAGATTGAGATAGAAAGAGAGTATTATCACTATGACTGTTGGGAAACCTATCAAACTTGAACTTTTGAACAAAAACAAAAAGAAGAGAAGAGAACAATATTCCAAGATAAGAGGTGGTGCCTAAAGATACCGTTTGAAAAACTTAAGCACATATCATTATGATTATAAAATCACAATTCATAATGAGTATGAAAGAAATATCATATCGCAATCTCCATTTTATAAAACCCAAAGGTTCGTCTATTTATAGTTTCCAAATGTGGGAATTGAACCCAAGAGATAGAAAAATTACACTCACAAAATTGCTAATCAAACATGCAAAATTCACACCAAAGGAGACTAAAATTGGAGCATAACACTAATCTGTATTCAATAAGTGTAAAATATCCAACGTTGTGAAGTAATAGGCTGCTGCAATATATCGTTACATGAGAGAATTGAATGCATAAATATGCCATGTGAAATAGTAAAAAAATAGGCTTACTAAATCTAGTCAAATCCCCCACAGGTGCATAAAGCAGTTTCCAAATATATGAAGGTGATCACGAATTTGCTAAGTCAAGTGGGAAAGATAAAGAGGGATGGAAAGAAAAATCATACAGGCTTTTATTTGGAGAAAAGGAGGGAGGATGATGTGGGCAAAAAACAAGTCAACTACACCTAGTCTAGCTTTTCATTTTTCCTTAAATCAGAATAAAACAAGGAAGCTTTTCAGAAAAAGTAGATATGTGCTTTGGAGGATCTGGAATAAATCAGACATGCTAAAGTGGGTTTACAGGATGTTTCCCAAGTGCTCCATGACTCAGTTTTATCATGTTTTGACTTCTAGGACTTGTAGAAGGCAACTAGCATAGAAAGGAATCTAGGAAACTAGGTAACAAGACAAGAATAATTAAATTAATGTCTAAGGTAGGTAACTATGGGTTGATTATTCTAACACCAAATTTAACCAACTTTTAGGAGGTAAGGGGGATTTGATCCCAAAATAGGGGTCATTGGGCGTAATCGTTTCTCTAAAATCCACAACATCCCAAAGTAATCATCTACGTCGGCCATGGTCATGCTAACCATTCATGCATTCGTTTAACTGATTGTTCATTCACTCATCTAACTCCAATTGACTACTTCACTAGTCATTTGTTGTCTAATAATTGAGTGTCTCCAGAAGATCTAGAGGTGTGATGGACAATCAAGACCTTAGTTCTGACACCCCCCATCATCATAACATTCTGTATATTTAGGAGGTGAAATTACTTGTTCTGAACACCCCCATAATTACAACTTCTTCAAGCCCAACCATAGCCTGAAGTTTGACAAGCCTTATTTTTGGTAAAGGCTTCGTAAAGATATCAATCAACTAATCATCTATTATGAAATAAAGAAGTGAGAAAATATTTTATTGTACCTGTTGATGTATTTGTAACTTTGGAATGTATTCACTTGTATATATTGTATTTCATTGATCCCTGACGCTTCTATTGGGAGACTCACTTGTATTTCCTTGTACCCTAATGTTCCTATCGGTATAATCACTAAAAGTCATGAGGAAGTCCCCTTCGTTGTAATTCAGGTCATTAGTACCCTAGTTATGGTTACTCAAGCCTACATAACTGAGTCAAATATTAAGTGAACGAAATAATATAAATAGAGAGTGGGCCTCTCTATTTGAGACACACACTCACCCAGCTATAGCACATAGTTGAGAAAGAAGAAGCTTGCTCAAGTGAGAGAGAGAACAGCTATTGGAGATCATGTTTCTGTCTTTGGGTTTTACTGCTGCCATTGGTGCTCATTCTATCTTTGAGGAAGTTGTGGGGTTTTTCCTTTATGGTTTCCATGAGGATAAATATTTGTGTCTATTGTCTCTTGTGATTGATTGTTGTGCATCTTATTCTCTCAAATAAGATCCTAAGATCATATTGTCAAATTGATAAAAATCTAACAGTACCAACTATATCAAATAATGAACATGAAGTTAAACATGCTTAATATTTCTATGAACAATAGGAATATCAACAAGTTGAATAACAACATGATTATCATAATAAATAGTAGCAAATGCATGAACAAGAAATCCATCTCATCAAGAACATGACATATCCAAATTACCTCTATATCTACATTGAAAGCACCACAATGCTCAGCTTCTGTAGTAAAATAGGGACTACCTTTTTATTTTTTACACGACCATACCAAGGGTCCGAAACTCAGCCAAAAAGCATAGCTAGAAGTATACTTTCAGTCCTCAATGTCACCACTCTAGCCAAAATTAGTGTAGTCAATGAGAGAGACAATATTATGACAATACTTAATGTCATATTGATAAGTACCTTTAATGTAGTGAACAATCCACTTTCCATCGTTCCAGTGGATTTTTCGAGGATCCCTCATGAACCTAGAAACCACACTAACAACAAAAGAGATATCTAGTTGAATGTGTGTAGAATATATTAGGATACCAACTAGTTGTCGATAAAGAGTGGCGTCGACTCATGGAGATTCGTATTATTTCGACAACCTTACTCTTGATTGATAAGGTGTAGCACATGACTTGCATTCATCCATCTTGAATCATTTAAAAATATACAAGGAATATTTATGTTAGTAAATAAAGATACCATAATGCATTTTCAAAATTTGAATGCCAAGAAAGAAATGCAAAAAGACTAATGCCAATCATCATATGAGGTATCTCTAAGTTGTTTCTTCAAACCCATATCTAGATTGTCATTATTTCTAGTAATGACTAAATCATCAACATACAATTCCACAATCAAGATATCACCATGGACATGTAATACATAAATACTATGGTCATATTGACGATGTTTGAAGCCAATATTGACAAAAATAATTATCAATATTTTCATACCAAGCATGAGGTGTTTACTTCAATTAAACCAATAACTTCTTGAGTCAGAAAACAAGGCCATAATCTATAATGAAGCTAGGAGGTTTATCCATATATATTTTTTTTAGTCAAATATCCATGAAGAAACACACTTTTAACACCCATTTGATGAAGCTCCCATCCAAATCGAGCAACCATTGAAGTAGCAATTAGATAGAATTCATCCTTGTGACTAAAGCAATGGTTTTAGTATAGTCAATTCCTTGTTGTTGAGAACATACCTTGGTGACCAAATGATCCTTGTGGAATTCAACATGACCATCAGAGATAAAATTGTGCTTATAGACCCATCAACGTTTCATGACATTATTTCCTTACGGTTGGGAAAGAAGTTGCCACATTTGATTCTTTTTCAAAGAATTAATTTCAGTAGACATAGAAGCTTCCCATTCTAGTACACCCTAAGAATTAACATATGCATTAGTATCAGAGGTGTCAAGTGCATATTCCATCAAGGAAAAAATGGCACATTATCTCTAACTACGCGTCTACTAATCAATACCAAGATTTCAAACATCTGATCCAACAGCTTTTGTAAAACCCCTGGTTTGAAACCCCGAGTCTAATCAAACCAAAATGTTATGACTGTCTATGAACACCTCTAAGGATGGACATATTGTATTTCACAATTATTAATATGAAATTCCATAAATGGATCTCCAGATTCAGTTCTCTAAAGAGATTGGGGACTCATGTAGTTCCCTAAAGTTTATCTTAAGTCATAAACCCATTTAAATGAATTTAGTTTATATTATTAAAATTATAATTATTATTTAATTATGATTAAGTGGGATTTTGTTGTTTTTAATCTTTCATATATAAATAAAAAAAATGGTTAGGAGAGCCCACATGGTTCGAGATTGCATGCAAATACTTATGCATGCAAGGAAAAGGAAGTGTACCCCATTCTGAGAGAAGGGAAAAAGAAGAATTGAACTCTAAGAAAACTTACCCATCCTTTGGTGAAGTTGAGAGAAAAGGGGAGGTAATTATTATTTGAGAATGAAATATAATATGAATTCCTAAATTTGTGAGCCAAATTGTTGATATTTTCAGCTAAAATTCTATCCATTTTGTCTTTAGTCATTCTAGTGAAGTGGAAATTGTGTAAGCAATTGACTTGGTGGAATTTTGAGCACATATGGAAATGATGTGTCTCAGTGTTGTGCAATTAGAAGGAAATCATGGATTTTAAGTGTATTATTGGGCATGGAATTGGATTCAACCCAATTTTCCTGATTGACAAAAGTTAATGCTGAAAAATTATGGGAATTGGAGAGACATATGTCTATTGAATGCACAATTTTTAGCTTAATGGTGGAATTTTTGTTGAGAGATCAATGAGAAAAAATTCCTACATTTGGGTGGAGCATGCCTTACACAGAGACAGTTCAACATCTCAATTGAATTCTCAGATAAGTATTTTGTTAAAAAGGTTATGAAATTTTCTTGTCATTTGAATAATTGTGGTAAATCAATAGTATAATGAAACTCAATGAATTATTCATTGAATTCTTCATGTGAAATTATGTGTTTGGATAAGCATGCTTAATTATTTCCTAAAAAATAATTGGAAATGAAAAAAATTCCACGTTTGGAATTGTATTTTCATGGAATTATTTTTCATAGATGAACAAGTTATAAATTATTGAACTCTAAGTGATTTTTGGGAAATTTAAGCTTCTCTTGTTATGCAAACACACATAAGTGGTAGGGTTTGTGCAAAGGAAACGAAAACATCTTAGAAAGGGTAGGGTTTGGAAAAAGTGCAAAGCTAGGGTTTCTTAAAAAATGAAGCTCTTTAGAAGTCAAATATTCATATGGAACGTGTGAGGAGCATTTAGACATACCTTGTGACTGGGAAGTCTCCATCTTCTAAGCAGAGCAGCTAGGTGAGCCAAGTACAAAGTATTATTATTATTGTTGTTGTTGTTACTTTAAAATAATAATAATAATAATAATAATATTTAAATAAATAAAGAACTATATATAAAAAATTATATATATAGTTAGCAACACTAATTATTAATTAACTATTAATAATAATAATTATTTTTCCCAAATAAAATAAAATAAAAAGGGAAAAAAATTCAAAATATTCTTGAAGATTTTCACAAACTAGAATCAATATATTTCCAACATTCAATGAAATCATGTATGGCCATAAGCTGAGAAGTATTATTGAATCTAAACTTTAAGAAATCAAAAAGAGATGCATTAAGGAAGAGGAAACATACACAAAATTGAAAATAATCGTATTGGAAATAAAAGAAGAAATAGCCAGGAAAAAAGGAAAAGAAAATGATGTAAATAAAGATGAAAATAAATATAAAAAGTACATGCATGTAATTTAGAATGTTGAAGACCAAAATGAATCTACAAAAGAGATTTTTTTCAATGACAATAAAGAAAACAAACATATAGTTCAACATATTAATGAACCTGAATAAGAAGTACTAGTTGAGAATAACACTAACAAATACAAGGAGTTAGATACGCCAGACATGATGAAACATGATGTCGATAATGATTATAAAGATAATGAAGATATCCAGCATTATAATGATGAATATAAAGATGATACAAGTAGGGAAGAGTCCAAAGTCACTACTTCGACAAGAAAGGAATGGAGGTCATAACGACCACCTCCTTATATTCTTCCTCACAAAATATTTTGGCCACCAGACTCTAGGAGGGATAACAAAAGACACCCCAAATACAAACCTCAAAAAATGATACTCAGTCAAAAATATGTACCTCTACTATAATTTCGTTGTGGATTCTTACAAGGTAAGGAAGTAAGGAACCTTAATAGGCCAGCTGGAAAATCTATAAAATCAACTCGTGGAGCTCCAAAACAAAGTCAGGTTGTAATCCTTGCTCATAGCCCAAACCAAAGCGAAGGACATGATAATAAATACAATAACACAGACGATGAAACAAAAGATGAAGGGGACAATGATAAAGCCTTGACAATCCTGACGCCAATGCCAATTCTAAAGAAGATGGAGATCTCGTAAATTGTAACAATGAAACACCAAATACTGATGTATATGAGGATACCGTAGAAGAAATAAACCTAGAATATGTTGCAACAAATGATCAAGATAACGTAGAATAACGAAACCCAAGACATGCCACGATGAATGCTCGGGATAACATAGAAGAATGAAACCCAAAACATGTTGCGATAAATGATCAGGATAACGTATAAGAATGAATCCTAGAAGATGTTGCGACAAACGATCAGGATAATGTAGAAGAACAAAATTCAGAAGATACTGGGACAAATGAAAATATGAACATTCTACCATGGGCCATAGCTCAAGATGCCCCAAAAATCTACATCAAATTAGAAGATTGAAAGAACACCTTCGGATTAGAAGCTCAGAAGAATACCTCATATAGTTACTATTTGTTTATCTACATAATCATATGCATGAAAATATTTGAATGGAAATGTGACCAATTATTTCAAGAACTGCTAAACCATGGCACTGTTATTTGTGGCAAAAATTCTACATGTAGCATGCTCATAGTATGTTCGTGGTCGAATCTTTTCAGATCGGGAGTACTTGTAATATACCAAAGTTCATATATTACATTTATTAAATAATTATTAATTATTAATTTAGGTTATTAATTATTTATGTAAAAGTTGGAATTAGAAGGACACATTGTTTATAGGTGTCTCTTCATAAATATATAAGCCACATGAAATTATTGTACAAATCATCATTCAATTATCAAAATATATATTTATAAATAATAATCCAACATCTAAGGTTTTAACCTACTCATGATTGTGAAAATCATGGTTTAAATAGGAATTTTGGGTAGTTTTTTGAGTGTGGGAAGGAGGGCCACATGCCCATTTGGAGCCCCTATATTCACCTTCACTTTATTAACAAAACCCACCACTTACCACATATAAAATGGGTGTTGGCCTAGTGGTAAGGAAATGTATTATGGGAGCAAAGGTCTCGGGGTCAAACCCACAGGCCTCTCCTCTTCCCACATGATTTCATTTATACATTTTAATCGTGGCATTGTTTGTTGAACTCTGGTGTTGGAACCATTTAATTGGACCATAATTTGTTGTGNATCACTTGATGTGTTGGAACTCCACGTAATGGCCTCATTATTGTCTTATGGGTAGCCCTCGACCACCCCCCCCCCTTTCAAACTTACCAATGCCCTCGACCCCCCCTCTTCAAACTTACCATTGGTTCAAATTCATATAGAAGTTTTATTCTATATGTAATAAGGAACACTAGTGGGAGCACTGGTTAGGGAACTCTGCAATTACTTGGGCATACTTTAGAGGTCATGGGTTCGATTCCCATACACTCCATAAATTTGTTATGAACCGTACAATTATATGGACAATATTGCTTCCACATTACATACCCCGATTGGTCCAAATCACTTGACATGTCATTAACCTATACACATAGAAACCTATGGGGGATGCCACATGGAATCCTATGGGTGTGCCACATGGAATCCTATGGGTGTGCCACATGGAAGCCTATACACATGGAAACTTGTGGGGGATGCCACATGTTCTCCAATGCTGGCTTTTCCATGCCACGTGGAAGCCTATGAGTGTGCCATGTGGCCCATTTTTCCCTTTTTTACATCACATTTACCATTTTGTTGAATTTTTGAAACTCAATAGCGTTTACATCTGGAGGTCATTTCATGCAAAACGATCGTTGTCAAAAAGATATTGACGAGATATTTACAATTGTAAGCTTTATTTTATTGTTTGAATACTTTCATTTTTCTTGATATTTAGATCCTCTTGGATCATTGGAGGAGTAAGGAAATGAATATTTATGTCAACATCATGATTGCAGTCATTATTATGATTCTATAGTTTGTGGTGGTGTACCAAGTGTTCATAATTCAAACAATATTGGTGGATTCAGGCCAAGTGGGGAGGCGATTTACTCACTTTATTGGTGTTTAAAAAATTTTGTAAGTCCAAAAGATTCTAATTGGAGAGGAATTATCTAGGAATATCTAAGGAATATCAAAGCTAAATGTGTTCAATTGTTGAAGCATACAATACCATTGCAAAGAGCTCGGCAATAGATTTCCAACAATGTAAGAATAGTCTCAAACGGACTATGAAGGAGAAAGTTATTGCACTCTGAATTTGTGAAATATAGCATTAGGTCCCTTACAAGGGTGTTGTCGGGCTGCCATGTGGAACCTCTGTAAATTTGCTAACATCAGTAGGTGATGTGGCAGCAACAAAGGGTGCTAGATGTCACCCAAATTTGGCATTTTACGGGGTCCATAATAAACCAATAAAAAAGTGTTATATGGCATGATGACATGACATAATGATGTGGCATTTCTAAAGTGGCCAATGGCATGGAATTTCTTATGTGGAAGATGATGTGGCACTATTGACATGGCAGATGATGTGGCGCTACTAACATGGGAGGGTGACATGGAAAGATTATGTGCAGTTGGATGACGTTGACCAATCACATGGTGCCACATGGCACCTCCACATGGCCTCCTTGATATGTGTGCAATTTTCCAGACTTAGAAAACTCCACCAAATATAGAGAAATAATTAAATTTGACCTTCGCCAAAACCTCCTCTAGTTCTCTTTTCAGTTATGTAAACATCTGCTAGATTTAGTTGGTGAAAACATGACATCAAGTTCAGTTGATCGTCTCCAAAATCCCTCTAGCTTTAGCAAGATGTTAGTAGTGTTGAGTTCGCACCCACAAAATTGGCAAAAAAAGGGTTAGGCTCTGCCACTTGCCACCTAAGATAAAAAAAGGGAGGCGGTCAATCCATCAGACAAGGAGGAGCAAGCATATTCCAGAGAAACCCACACAAGAAAGAGACCAAGGTGGCATGAATTTCAAATCAGGTACATGAGGTATGTACACTGCATAGAAATCAAGGTAGAGTTCCAAATTTGGAGCAAGGTTCCATATCTTGAGGCTAAGAGAGGGTATGTCTCACTTACTCAAGAAGGGGTCGAGTTTATACTCAAATTTCATGAAATTTTGCAAGGAAACCATATTTACAGTATGTTTCTCCATCTAACCATCCAATTAGAAGGGAGATATCAGAGGTGTTCTTGATCTACGTGCCACAGGAAGGTCCCAAATTTTAGCACATAAAGGTATCAAGTTTATACCTAAATTTCATGGTTTTTCGCAAGGAATCCAAATATGCAGTTTTTTGTTGCAATAGAGGCCTATAACTAAAGAATTTCTACATTGAATCTATTGTAATTCATTCAATGATGTAATTTTTGGCAATTGAAGATTAATTGAGCGGTTATGCTGGTTGAAGAGGACCGAGAGACATAGCCACGAATCTTGTTGAACTCTGTCATCAAATGAATTTTTTTTATGCTTTCATTTTCATTGTTTCATTACCTTCACATGTGGTGAATGTTTCATAAAGTACATTGAAAGCACAAGTTAACAACGTCATTTAATAAGTTTGGCTTAAAGTAATGCATTCACATAACAACAAGTTGCTGGTCAAAATTAAATATGAATAATTTGAAGAGATTAATGTTTGTAATGGTATAATGCACTTATCCTCTTCCGGATCACAAAATCAAGTCACAGATATGTCCATCAAATTTATAACTATTAAGTCACACACATGTCCAACTATAAGTAAATATCAAACAAGGAACCATTTAGAGAATGACACTGCCAAAACCCAATCCCCAACACAAGGTACATAATGTCTAGCCAAAAACTATTCATGACAAGAAGCATTAATCCTAGACCTAAGGGGAATCAAAATATTAGTTAACAATAACTAATGAGGGGATGTCGTTGCACACCATCAACAATATAATACATAATAAATATTAAATAAGTATGTTCATATAGTAATGCTCATTGTAAGAATTACTCATCAACAATTAACCAAGGAAAACCGGTCATGGTCTCCCATAATCTTCTAGGACAAAATAATGATCAAAAGCACCAATACTATCTAGCCCATAATCACCAATACTAGTCATTTACATTAACATTAGTCTAATCACCAATACTAATCATTTACATTAGCAATAGTTTTCGAGGTTAACTTTGACAATATTCACATGTAGTCATTAATTCACGAACAATCATCATTAACGATTTTTTTAAGGAGATAACCATCATAATCGACAATGAAACTTAAGTCCTAATCAATAATATATTCTTAGTAATACATGGATATCAAGGAATGTTCTCATTGTACACCATAATATGTAAACACGCATACAAGTCTATGTAAGAAGATTATTAGATATCTAAAATCAAAACCCACACAACAATCGCTTTACGCAAAGGGGTGTCACATAGTTAATGTTATAGAATGGATGAATGAAACATGTACTTAAATTTTTTTATAAGTCTTCTAATGATTTAGTTTATAATCGAAATTTATTAATGTGAAAACATCTTCACTATCTTCATATTGAATCTAAAATTAAATTATAAATTAAAAAAAGTAAAATATTAAATATTAAAAATAAAAATAATAAAAAATTACTTAATAAAAATTTCAATTAAAAATTACTAAGCATAAATTTTAAAGTTCAAATGCTATATTCATATTCGGCATCACATTCACACCATTTTTAATCTAACAATTAACATATACTTTCCTAAACTTTGGATAAAAATATTTTTCACCTATATGATAAAAATAACCTCTCTTTACTATGTCATATAGATAATACTGTAAAAGAATAAATTTAGATCATGTATAGAAAGTGAAAAAAAATTGAAAAAAAAATATTTCAAACTTATATGAATATTATTATAAGACAGGTCTCTTTACTATGTTGTAGATAATACTGTAAAAGAATAAATTTAATAAATTTAGATCATGTATAGAAAGTGATGACAAGTGAGTTAAAGGGAAAATGGTTTACATGATTATCATTTTATTTATACCATACTAATTACTCTCAAGATTATAATAATAATGTAAAATAGTAAATTTAGATTATGTATACTAATTACTCTCAAGATTATAATAATAATGTAAAATAGTAAATTTAGATTTTGTATAGAAAGTGATAATAAGTAAGTTAAAGAGGAATATGGTTTACATAATTATCATTTTATATATACCATACAAATTACTAATTACTTTATAACTATAAATGAAAATGTTTAGAATAACCATGGGATTATAAATGAAGATGTTGGAGGAACCATATTAGTTCTATTTGTTGTCTATTTTACTTCATAAAAACTTATAACTCTGGGAGTATATATTAATGCCGGGATGCAATAGGAATTTGTTAGAATATTAAGTCCCTTTGAGGTGTGTGAGATGTAATAATGAGTTTTTATGAAATGGCCATTATAAACTTTGGAAATAACGTGGATTCTATAATATACATATTATAGTAATGTTGATTTCTAATTTATTATTTTATTATTTGATATTTATATTTAAAAATTAAAAAGATTCTTATAAAAAAAGTTTTATAACCATTTAACCATATCATGATTATCATTTACATGATTAGTAGTCATTTTTTATTTTTATATATATGAAAATAATCATTTTTTTATTTTTTTATATAAAAATTCTATTATCATTTAATA
This sequence comes from Pseudotsuga menziesii, assembly GCA_001517045.1. Classification (NCBI taxonomy): domain Eukaryota; kingdom Viridiplantae; phylum Streptophyta; class Pinopsida; order Pinales; family Pinaceae; genus Pseudotsuga; species Pseudotsuga menziesii. The sequence continues at coordinate 72,980 of LPNX010523502.1, read as the reverse complement.
AATTTCCCTCTAACCTTCATAATAAACTTGAAAATATCAAATACTTTTAATTAATTTCAAGATGAAAATCTCAAATACTTTTAATTAATTTCAAGATGTCTATAACTAGTGATAAAACAAAGCCAATGATTATTAAATTGGGAGAAATCACATATTTTTATTTTGTTTATGATAATAATAAATTGGAGATGTTTGTTTGTTTGTTTTTTAATTAGCTTAGATTTCATTTTCATAATAAGTTAAATTGGAATTCTAGTGTTGAAAAAAAACTAATGAAGATCAGAAAACTTTGATATTGAGAATAATTTTAAAGTTACAAAATATTAGTTTTGAAAAAAAATAGGCATTGCAACTTTGTTTATACCAATGATTTTGTATGAGTGTAAGGGTTGAGTTGTATTATTTCGAGAGAATATTGGAAGAAAATCAATCAAAACAAGATATTACTTATAATAAAATAACATTAAAATTAAGTGCAAAACCCTTTATCTTATCCTCCTTTTAGAAGTTGCATTTTCCTACATTAAAAGAAATACTATGATCAATATTTTCATTTACAAGAAGAAAATCTAATTATTATCAAAATCAAATTGTCATATCATTTCATAAAATATTATTAAAATCACTAAGCCTCAAAATGATTTGGACTAGAGATGCAATACATCTTAGTTAAATCATTTTAAAAAAATGGAGGAATATGTCTTCCAAATATAAATAGTCTTAAAAACACTATCATAATTAAGATTAAAAAGAAATTAGAGAGTGATATGAAGATTAAGAATAAGAAATAACTTAATTACTACAAATAAATTATTAACCTTAAATTAGAAAATCAACATTTTATTACCATTATTTCTAAATAAAAAAATAAAAAAATATTACATCAAGTCTAAACCATGTATTATATAATGACATGGGTACTCAATAATGTCTTAAATACCATGATAAAAAAAATTTATAAAATTTGTAAGAAAATTATGAAAATGTAGTTATAGATATAATTAAACTAATTTCAAAACAATTTTCTCTTACACTACTTGAGTTACAAATACATTAGTTCTAATTTTATTTATTTAAAATGTGTAAAAACTTAGAAAATGACTGCCAAGTTTTATGTTGGTATAGAATTTTGGGGTAAGGAAAGACTCTTTTTAGAAAATATTGCGTATATTTATAGGTTGGTCTTAATGGAGAGCTAAGAATGCAATCATCTTTGAAAATATGAAAGAAAATATTTATGTGGCTAGTTTTAGGATTGTTGAGATATTCAAAGAACTCTATAAAGGTATGAAACAAAAACTACTTAAGATTAATATTGAACTAATTCTTTTAAATAAGTTTTCAGATGAGTATTTTGATAGAGCGGCTTAGTTGGATCAGCTCAGATTGTTGACGTTGTGGGGTCTTTTATTTTTTGTACTTCAAAAATGTTTTTGTTCCCTTCAAGTGTTGGCAGACTCAAAATTCATTGTGGAGCGGGCTACTTGAATTTATCATCTTCAGATTACAACTTTGGATCAGTGAATTTCAAGAAAGGATCTTCATGCTAATTTCAACTATATCACTTTTAAACATATTTTTCGGCAACTAAATTTGGAGGAGGTAGGTTATCCAAGAAAGAAATGGGGCTACAAGAAGGCCTTCTTTTCTTTGTATAATTTAAGGAGACCTCTATTGTGTTTGAAGGTTCTTTTTCTGCTTATTAGGAAGATAGGATTTTGTTGTTGATTATTGACTTGTAGTTTTTTTGCTTAGAGATCTCTAGTTGATAGTAGTATATTTTGTTTTGTAATTTATTGGGATGGTGGTATTTGAAGTTGGAATGTTACCAACTCTCTTCATTTTAACAAATTTTATATGGTGTTTGTGTGAAATTTTAGTATTTACAAGGTATTGAGGGGTTAGAAGATATGCCGAGGAATTTTTAGTTATTTCAAAGTAATTGGTTTTTAAAACCATATATTCAATATTGAATAGTAAGTAACATATTTTTTCTTAATAATAAAACAACTTAAAGTACTTAAATTTAATTTATATTTAATAAATCGAAATTAATTTTAAAAATCAATACTATCATCATCGCCAAACCGAAAAATAATAAAATTTAAATTATATTTAAAATTTTATTAACTAATTGAATATAAATGTAAATGTAAAGTATGCACATACCTTGTCCCCTCATAATGTGTCATGGTACTCACCGGTTTGAAATATGTAGATCATTCATCATTATTTTATGCATCCTTGCATAGTTTCCAATCAAACAAATATTGCAGAGTTCTCATAATCGTTGTGTATTCGACCTTGAATTAAATAACATTGACATGTATGATGTAGAATGAAAAAAATAGTGCTAGCATAATGAGACGAGCATTAAAGATCTATTAGTGTTGCACATATCCATAGTATATTAGTGTTGTAACTTGATTAATAATTAAAAGGGTACAGGATCATGGAATCACAATACATAAAATTAAATGCAAAATAGGATAATGTTAAGTGATAATGTCAAAGACATTGTAATCAAGTATAAATTAAATACAACACAGGATAATGTTAAGTGAAAATGTCAAAGACATTGTAATCACAATACTTGATGTGATGTGTACATAATATAAAAGTGACGTGAACTTATGATGTGTTCTAGTTAGGACATGGTGATTATTTTGGTGTTGTTTTTATTTCAGCACAACCATGTGTGCAATGTTATTCATAATTTGAGGGGTGACTGGTGTGCGAGAGATCAACTTTGGTCATAGAGGAAATTAGATAATTAAGCTTTTCATCAAGATCAAAGAGAATAGAGAATAATAAGGTAGAGATTCATGATCTATATATTGACATGTTTATTTTAATATCTCAAAATATGAAATCATCTTTTACTTTGGTAACTCCTCTTTGATAATAGGATTAGTGAGAAAACGTTAATAAGAAGACACTACAACTCTTAATCATATGAAACGGAGAGTTCAAAGCAATCTTAACATCCTAGAATCCAACCAACTTCTTCACATTCATTGAAGCAATAAAATCCATGTATATGCACCGGAAAATTGGGCTTCGACTCTAGCAAAAGGGCATTTTATTGAAAATGTGGAAGTCCCAAGGTATTATTAGTCCCCTAATGAACAACATGAATATCATAATAAAATTTAAACTACCCTGCAAGCATAAATGAGAATCATACCCCAAGAATGGAAAACTATAAATGGACAAGATATATATGATGCAAGAGCTATAAGGTCCCTTATGCAACATCTTGTCTTCTGCTCTCCTATATTGCAATGGAGGACTAGGAATTTAATCCTTCATCCATTCACTTCTGGGGTGATTGTGGGATATTAAATATGTAGGCCTATCCTTTTATTGACATGAAGTTCTAGCTTTAAGGCATGAACTCTTTTGTAGGACCACTTGTGGGGCCCTAAATTGATGGAGCATTCACTTCATGGATAGGGAATTAGTCCAAATGTCATGTGTGGCATATACTTAAAGGAATTTGTGTTCAGGTTTATATTGGAATGCACACCCCTCCTACACTTTCATTATTTAAATTTAAAAATGTAGATTGTGGGTTAGGTTTTTTTCAAAGAACCAATTGATGTTTACAAGAGGCAGTCCATGGGTTGGAATTTACTCTAGGATTTTGTTGGAATTACTAAGTGAAAATAGACTATGTTTTGGTCCTATGTACTAAAAAGAATAAAAATACAATAGTCTTCCTCTACACCCATTTGAAATACTCTAGGAGAATCTTTGACCTTCCCTATAGATAAGGTTCACCCGATGACTCTGAAATGACAATTTTTCCAGCAAAGAAAGAAAACATAGAAGACAACGATTATGAGATTAAAATAATTTTAAGGAAAATTATAAGTCAATTAGAATGTATGAGGTAGGGAATCGAATATTTGAGCATGTGAATGGAAAAGTAGGAAACCATGCAGGAAATTATGGAAACCAAGCTTCAAAAACTAAAATTAAATTATGACAAGCTGGATTTAGTTTTTTATATGCATTATAATATCATTTTAGGTTTTGCAAGAGGTTATTAGTATGTGACATTCCTTCTAATTGTTTCCATATCCTTAACAAGGGAGCATGCAATTAAAGAAAATATAGTCCAATATATAACATTGGAATTTAGTCAATAGCAAAAAGATTAGGAGGAGCATGGGTAGGAAAAATAAGACGTGTCGATGAGAATCCCATATTAGTAATAAATTAGTCTCTAAAATTTGTTATGCAGTTTACTTGTATTTCTATATTAGGTAAATATAGAAGATAATATATCTTATATTATATGAATACAACAAACTCTGTAAGGAATTAAAATCTTGAAAGGAAAGTAATATTATTTTTTAAAAGATATGTAGATGAATTTTGTAATGATTTTGAACTTTTTGTACTCCTTTCACTATTTGGATTTCGAACAACATTTTTGTAAATACATAATCTATCCACGTACTAAATATTTACTTCTATGCTAGATAAAGAAATGAATCAATCACATCTACAATCTCAATCCTCAGCTCAGGTTTAACCTTAGTTGTCCCATCTAATTGATTGTATCATGAAATGGACTTGAGAAAAATTATAGTGTTTAGATACCAAAGTTCAATAGTTTGATGGGTTAATGTTTGTTATCTTAAAGCCTGATCCTTAGTGACCTACTCTTTCCCCATGATTTCATGTATTCCTCTTTAGTTTTTTTTATTCTCTCTAGCATGGAACGTTTTCAAGATGTTATATTATCCCTTAATTTTTATTTGTTCAAAAATATTGGAGAAGCGTTTTATTTCTTTTGTGGACACAAATACAAGTCTTAGTCTCAAGAAGAATGCAAATCCAATTGGGAAATATGTCAAAAAATATGAAAGCAATCTCTTGCTAAAATTGAAAACCCATTCAAGTCATGAAAAAACCATATTATATGAATATATTTCCTTGGTAGACAAGTTTATTGGGAACTATTCAAGACTTAGTTTAGTCAATCATTGGGTTCAAGAAAATTGGGCCTCAAAGTCGAATGGAAGGTAACCGATTTTACCAATGGAAGTGGTTTCTCCATTTTCTTGTTTGAGTTCAAACACGACATCAATATCATATTTATATATGATCCTTTCTTCTTGTATTATAGATGAACACTTCTTTGAAATTGATATTTATAATTTAATCCTAAGAAAGAAATAACCTAGACCCCTACAAGGATTTGATTTCCCTATGTTCCATTGATATTTTTGGGAAATATAATGTTAGAGGAAATTGGACATAGTTTGGGGAAATTTATTTAAGAAACAAACCATACAATGGCATCTTCTCATGCCCTCACATTTGCATGGAGGTAGATTTGGGAAAAGGCTTATGATAATACATTTATCTCGAAATACATTATTTGTCTCATTATCATCCTTTGGATTATGAACATCTTCCCTTTAAATTAAATGTTTTCATGAGTACGATTAGATTATGAATCTATTTCATAAATCCCTAGGAACTTCCCCACCAAAATCCCCCTACCTAAAGGTTCTCAATATCCTTTCCAATTAGTTGTTAATAAAAAGAAGAACAAAGGGGGACCCCCTCCCTCTCATCCTAGGAAAATATGTGTCCCCTCAAGCTCATATTAGTATGAAATGTTAGGTAATGTGGATTATATGAATCTATCAAAAAAAATGGAGATGTTTCAACAACCCGCCAATAGGTTAAAGGGACTACCCAAAAATAAAATCTCAATGTCCATTGTGAATGATGACTCAACAATGAGATTACTGAACCAGATGTAGCAAAAGAGGAACATGCTAAAAAAAACCATAAATCAAGAAAAATCTCCAAACAAGGTAATAATTATTCAAAATTAAAGTATTACATTAAAATGGGATCTATCTCAATATTAACAAAATCCTTCAATACTTCAAGTTCATTCACTTGATTTTTATGAATCTCCATCTTATAATCTAAAAACCCTTCCAAATAATGTACAAAAATTAAAGATATGATCTAGAAAGGACCTAGATCCTTTGGGATATGGAAGGACTTGTGTTGTTTAAAACTCCCAAAATGTAATTCATTTAAAGATAATATTTGTATGTAATATTCCATTTCCAAGACCCTAACTATCAAGAATATAGGTAGTTTGTAAGGTTTTCCTTCAAATCCATATACCCTAATAATGGTATGATCTTTAAAAAGGAACCAATCACCGACTCTAGTCTCTGGTGTGAACTATAACCATTATTTTCCTTCTTTGGGCATTATTGGTAGTTCTATCCCATTGATCATCACATGTGAAATCTTCATGACCTTATTGGTGAATTATGTGAAGTTGGAATTGCTAACCTTTCTGATAAACACGGGATTCCATTCATTTATAGGGACACCTATGTCTAATTGATCAGTGATGTTTGGGCCTATAATTTCAAAATATTTAGTATTTTGATGCAGGAATAAGAAGAACAAACATGACGGGATTCTAAAGATTGCTTGAGCAGGAAACTCAGTTAAATGGTGATTTAAAATTTGAGCTAGAAATCTAGGGACGTCCCAATTAGGAGTTTGACCCAGGATTGGTTGTAATTGATACAAGAAACCTAGTATAGACTCATCTACTTCATCATAATGTGTGTACCCTAATACAATGCATAGAAGGGAAATGATTTTTCGGGCTTCTAATTTGAATAAAATGGTTTTAAAAGGGGGTTTTGAGTTTGAAGCTACCATACTAGTTTGCATGAAAAATATTAGGACTAAATTCTTATCAGTAGGGCTTAGGGTCTGATATTTCAAGGCCAATTATATTTCCCTAAAGGATACAAGTTTTTATTCTTCTGAATGGGAAAACACTTTTGTAATACTCAAGGTATCAATGTTCCAAATGACTCTAGTGGTATCAGAAGATATGATAGTTATATGGCTTAGTGAGTAACATGAAGAACACCACACAAAAGGCATTATATACAAGAACGAGGGCCGTCTCTGTTAGGGTTTTTGAGCCAAGATGAGGCTCACTGCGACTGCGGTCCCTCCAGGGATTCGGCCCCTGTCACCTACGGAATCGGATTCCCTCAGCCCCGGTCATCTCTCAGCACCTACAGATATCCCCTCCCCTATTGTTGTCTCTCTCGTGGCTTTTTTTCTATCGCTCTCTTCGTCCTGGCCGCTGGATATGGCCCCGACAGTTGCTAGTGTTGCTTCTCCTGGTGTGGTCTCCTTCAGCGAAGCGGTAAAATGTTCCTTTGTCTCCAGTCCTCCTCTGCCCATGGTGCATGAATCCTCTACTCTCACCATTCCCATCACTCAAGATTCTTTGGACCACGTAGAGCATTACAAGTCTCATGCTTTAGTTTGAATGTTTAATGGTCTCTAGCCCCAAATATCTTATCTTCATTCTTGGGTCTCCCATGAATTGTTCCCTCTATTAAAAGAGCGTGCCATCATCTGTCCTTATGCAAAAGTTTTTTTTGTAGTAATATTTGTTTTTGATGAATATAAGGAACAAATATTTAGATCTGGGTCATGTTTCTTGGGCAGTTTGGGTCTGTCCATGCAACCATGGTCCCCTTCTTTTGATGCCTCTACCGATGTTTTCTCTTCGGCACCAGTCTGGGTTAGGCTCCCAAATATTCCTCTTCACTTTTTGGGGCTCAACTCGTTGCAATCCATTGGGAATGCCCTCAAAAAGTTTCACAGCAGAAGTCAAGAAAAAGAGACTGCCTTCTCCACCTATTCTCGGATTTGTGTGCAAATGGATTCCAGTAAAAGGTTTCCAGTGGAAATCATCTTGCAAGGTAAGTTCTATTCATGGAACCAAAATTTAGATTACAAGAAAGTCCACTTTAGGTGTAGATCATGTTATGAGACAGGGCATTTATCCCTCAATTGCAAAAATACCTGAAGAAAAATAAAGAAAGAAAAACCCACCGAAATCCCACCTGGTGGATCGGTGCAAAATCTGAACACCAGCAAATATGGAAGGACTCGGATCTATAAGATGAACTTCTAGTGGATGAAAACAGTAGTAATTCTTCTAATCTTGGGAAAGGAAATCCAGCGGAGGGGAACGCCAGTGGTCCATCTCATCTTTCAAAGGAAATTCCAGTGGATGGGAAAAATAATGAACTATATCAACAAACAGGGAAACCTATCCCTGCCCAGGAAGTTGTTGAGCCTTCAATTCCGCCTCTCTCTAAAAGCTGGGCAGATCAAACAGATGAAGAAGATTCACAAGAATCATCTCTAGAAAATCAAGCAACTGTTAAAGATCAAGAAAAACCCAAGGAATGGACAAAAGTCTCAAAAAGAAAGAAACCTCCTCAAGCTAGGCAGCTAGTAAATCCCGAAGTCAAACCGGTACCATGAAAGTGCTCTCAGTTTAAATTTTTGTATTGTAAAAACTTGAAGTCAGCCCTTTATGTTTTCTAGCACCTGTCTCCTAATGACAGTTTTGAATTTGTAGATCCCTTATCAGTGGTTATACCACTGCTTGATTAATACAAAACATAACCGTTCTTGTAAAAAAAACATGAAGAACACCACACCATAAATTCTAGAAAATAAACTACTTGAGGGAAAACAAAATGAATTAGGTTTAAATTCCATAATAGGTGTGGGACTTGATTTGTGGTTTCTTTGTAACGAGATTCATCCATGTCTTGTATTAGGTCAACATAGATGACTTTGGGATCCTAGATATCAGATTGATGGTAAAAAATGGTTGAATTATTTGGTGGTATGGAATTAGGAGTAGTTTCATAGGTTATTTGGGCCATTTTAGCGGTTCAGGGTTAATTTGGAAGTCTATAGGATTAAGGTAAAATCCTTTTTCCTATTTTACGATAAAAATCAAATGTAAGCAAGTTTAAACTAGTTTACCCAGCTAAATGATGTCAATGATAACCTCTATTTGGGAGGTTGAGATGGTTGTTGAGTGGATGTACTGATCACTTAGGAGATTTAGTTCATGAGTGTCATTGAGTGCATGAACAACAATGACTTGTGTAACAGACAAAATTTGACTTTTAGTGGGAATTGGGTTTGGAGAGACACTTATCAAAATATTATTAGCCAGGAGAAAAGGTGATGTGACAACTGACCTAATACCCGATTGACTAGAATGACATGACGAGATGAATTGGATGAGTCGAGGTGGGATCACCATGAATTATGTGCGAAAACTGCCCTGGTTTCCCAGGGTGGTAACACATGCTCGCTTGAGTGGTTTCAAAAAGCTCATCAACCATGCACAACCAACAAAATTTTTACATGTATCTTCGACGATTTCCAATTTATGCATGGTAAGGGCCCTCCAAAGTACTCACATCTCATGGATGTGCAATGAGTATCCATGGTTATATCTTATCTTTATTTATAAAAATTAATCAATTCCTTTACTACTGTAACCATCCCTCACATCGACCCATGTAATTTTCTTATCAACCGTTGATCATGTTGATCTATTGACATGTGTGGTCGAACCTCCATGGTCTTAATTGTCTTCCTATTTCACGAATAACTATCCATCTTGTTTGTTTGATCGATTAAATATCTGCTACTATCTTCTCATTCTTTAGTTAGCGTCTGATTCTCAGCTTCTAGTCGACTGTTAGGATTTATGTTCTAGCATCTATTCCTTCAACACCCCTCATTTAGCCCACAATCTTCATTGAGTATTTTTGTAGGCTTTTATAGCTCTCGAAAATTATAAGTACCAACAAAGTTGACAAGATGAATGTTGACAACATTGAAGAACAAGAAAATAATGCACTACAATTTTGTCAAGATATCATTTCCCAAGTATCCCGGACTCTTCATGGACCTTCAAGCAAGTGGCCATTGGATCAAATCATCAGACTTGTTGGTTATCTTGCATCAATGTACTGAGAATCCATTCAACAAAAGGATCACCAAGATGTAATGCATATGTTTTCACCACTTCAAAATAAGTACAACCTCTTTTGCAACCACCAAAAGCATATCAAATCATATGCCATCCAATCCCAGCAATCCAAATTTGTCCTCAACACATGGTACACCCTGTACAAGAATATTTTCATCGGCATGGGAAAAGTCCAAACCACTTTGGAACATATTTTTCAACAAAAATCTACAGTCAATCCTACTACCATTCAAACTTTAGAGCAACAGATACAAATGGAGCAGAACTGTCTGGATGACCTTCAAAAGAAAAAACAAAAGTGGGTGACTTAGGAACTGAATACAAAGATAAAGGTCAACCCAATCACAACTCATCTCGACTGTCTACTCCTTGCCACCTATAATCGACACCAACTGTTGATACCCAATCTTGACAACATAAAGCACCTCTCCATCATTGAAAAAATTAGTCAGTGATTCAATATGATAGCCTTGAGCATGGACCTGTAGGATACTTCTATCATCAAAGCATGCATCATTTCTTAACCACTAACTTCATCAAGCAGTCCACATCCATAAGCAGTGCTGCCGCAACATCTCCCTCTTCTCTTCAAGATGAAGAAAAGTTTTGTTAGTGGGGGAAATGTTATAGGATCCTAGTTGACCAACTGACTATGTCCTCCGACCGACCACCATCAGGTCGGTCCAGTTGGTCGGTTAGATCAACTTAACTAATTGTAATCAAATAATTGTATATAAAACAATATATATAGGCTCATGAGCCATGATTATGATAACGTATTATTACTTTGTACATATTTTGGCTCAAATATAATATAAGTGTTATTGTTGTGTCTTCATCGTTGGTGTCTTATTGTACATATAATGTGAATTCTTCCTCTTTTATACTTAATATTGTTTATAGTCATGTAATAATGTAGATTGCAATAGTTCCCAACTGATTTTAGTGAAACTATTGAGTGCTACTAGTGAATCTTTTGGTCTTAGCTCAAGGGTGCCGACTAGATTGAGAGAATCAGATATTGGTCTGCTTATGTCTAGGAGGAGTGTGCCTCACATGCATCCAATTGCACCATTCAAGTGAATTTCATATAAATATTTTGTTAGAAATATTCATGTAAATTTCATTGTTATTTGATCATTTATGAGAATTCAATGGTGATTGAAATTCAACTGTTAATCTTTTTTAATTCTTGATGTGTAATGTTGTGTTCGATATGGATGCTAAGTGGTTGCTTAAAATTATAATGGTAATGGTGAAAATTCTAGGACTGGAAATATGTTTTTGAGTATTATATTTTCCATAAGTGAATGAATTGTGAATTTCGGTGATGTAATTAAAATCTAGAAATTTTGTCTCTGAAATCAATCATAATGTGTACTTGACACTCCATATGGTATGATTTTTCTACCAATATATGGTTTTTCTCATGATTTATTTGGTTTTTAGCTAGATGGTTAATATGTTGCAATGAAATTTTAGTAATTTCTTGAGTGCTTTGAACAATGTACACATCAAATTGATCAGCTTGTGAACTATTGGGTTGTGCCCTTCATTGTGGATTTATTTGCAGGTCATAAGATTAGATTTAGAATTCGAATTTCATCTTTGGGTTTAGCCAATGGTTTTCATGTTTAAAAGATGCACTTTCATGCGCTAGAGATCATTTTTCTAACAATTTCTATGAGTTTCTTGCTTGCAGACATAAATTTATGGGTTTTAATTTTAAAGCGTTTGATGAAATGGAATAGTGAGAATGCATCATACTCTAAGGACAATTTGACAATTGCATGCCCATATTTGAACTCATTTGATAACTTCATGTTTTTCATGTTTGAATCGCTTGGCAAATTACTTAGCATGTTCATTGGATAGTCATTTTTACTTGCTAACCTCAATTTTCTGAGCTTTTCATCTAATTATTTGATAAAACGAATCAATAAACAGTCCTTAACTAACCATGTAAAATTTGTAGATGTCATGCCCATATTTCCTTTGAAGTTGATTTTAATGGTTCATATGCTCATTTCATTCAATTAATCCACCTTGAGATCACTCTGCACTAAACCTTCATAATTGGATACTTGTTTTCATGATGGTCATCAAAGTGTTTGATCGAATGTTTCGATGACAACTTGGTTAATTAAAAAAAAAATTGAATGTTAAACACATATGATCTAGCATCTATGAAATATCTTGATGCTTAAACTCATGGTTAATGACCTATATTTCTAAACAATTCTCTTGATGTTTAAAATGTTGTGCGCATGTTTATGATAAAATAAATATGGATAAATCAATTCCAAAAATCGCATTTTCTAGCATTTCCTGTAAGTATGGAAATTATGTAGAATTTCTGGTATTTATGGAAAAGCATATAGAAAAATATAGCCTAATTGGATTTTGAATGGTGTGTTTTCTTCTTTAACCAAACCTTGAATAGAAAATGTTGTAGTTGTGAGAAGAATCAGTTTCATTAACATCCTTTGATTGCACGAAATATTTTGGGTCTTGTTTTCATTTGAAAATGAATTTGAGAGTGTTTGAACTCGGGTGTTAATTCTTAAGAACAAGCCTAAGAAAATTGGTTACCCATGTCCTTTATGGTTTTAATTCATTTGTAAATTGAACAATAGCTCAAGCTCTTGGTGCACATAGAGCATCAACATGCGAGATATCTAGTACAAATCCATGTGTTAACCAAGTTCAATAGTGAAGATTAGCCCTTATGAAATGGGAATTCCATATGGCCATGTCGACTATAACCTTGTTTCTCCATTTTGTGCGGGTTGCTAAAGAAGGACCTGACTTTTGGTAGCGCCCATGTTTTCTGCTTTGAATGGGTTGCTACCGGAACTTAGCACTTTTGGTAATGGTGATTGTGTATATTATACGCGGAGTGAATTTTTTAAAAGGGATGAAAGGATTCGAATAGACTATAGATGTGAGTATTAAACCCCTAAAAGTTGGTTCAAATCTTAATGTCAAGAATTGTTGGAACGACGATGTTTTTTTTGTGAATTCAGAAGCTAATCTATTGAAATATAATAGTGATATAGGTGATAGTACAAAACTGTGAATCTGTCCTACAAATAGGAAGAACCCAGAATAAAATACGAGCCTTCCCAAATAGGGAAATCAAACCATAACAGTCAGAAAGATCCTCCCTTTTAGAGGGAAAACAAATCCTAACAATATGTAGCTTATAATGTTTACAAAAAAACTTTAGGAAGAGCATGGTAATCATAGACTTGGGTAACCAAGTTCCCAAAAGATTTGACAAAAAGAGGAAATCCTGAAACATAAAAACCTATCCTATAATTTTGTATAGGGATCCTCAATGATGGGAGTCCCAAAACCAGTACTTAGCCGCTTTCCTAGAGGGTCACTCTTGTTGTTGTGGTATTCATTCTTAATGTCGGTGTCCTCTTCATCACTACCTAAATCATCTTCATCATTGGAATCCTCACTACTGCTCAAAGCATCCTCATTGTTGTAGGTGGCTCGCTTGACAGAAAGAGGTACAGACTTCGTCACATTGGAAGTGGATTTTCCAATGGTGGTGATGGCTAATATTCGCTGGGGTGGAGGTGGAGGGAGAACAATGTCTATGGGTGTAGCGGGATTTTTGACAGGAGGGATGGCGATAGGAAAGGCCAAGGGGGCCGGGGTGACAAAGGGAGGAGTAGGAACAAACAAAGAAGGGAATCCAAAGGCAACATGAATGGCCTTGGGGACAGGGGGAGAATGTTGAAGGGAGGTGGAATGGAGTAGGAGGCAAACCAGAAAATTCTTCACAACCCAGTAATTCCTCCTATGCTCAATAGTTTTATAGGAAGCCAAAAGGGATTCAGTTATCTCATCTTCCCAGTCATCAACCAAAAGATGCAGAGGGGCAGGAATTTCCAGGTCATAGCCTTCCAAGCTGGCTTGGGCGTTGAAGGGTGTTGAAATTATTCAAATAACTAAGAGGGGGTGTGAATCAATTATTTCTAAATCTTAAACCATTTTCAATATTTAAAACATTATTACTGATTACATATTTACAGTTATGCTAATGCAGCAAGTATAACAGAAGGAATGATGATCATCAATCACACACACATGATAGAGATAGGAAAATTTCATATTTATTTGAGAACCTACTCAAATGAGGCTGCAACCTCTGTTTTTACAAATTCCTCCTTGTGGAGAGCACCAACCCTCATGTTTTTCTAGCACCCACTAAAATAAAATTCTCTAGCTACAACTGGGTGGAAGCACCAACTTCCACTTGTATAGGATCCAACTTGTACAAAGAAGACAACATGTTTTTCCTAGCACCACCCTACTACCCTTGTTCCTTAGATTTAAACATGTTCATTACAATATGTAGAAAAATAGATATAACAATGCATACCAAATCTGTTATGATCTACTTCCAGTTTCGCTTATGCACCTTGGTTCCCTCATTGTTTCTGTTCTGGATATTCTTGAAAGAAATCAGAGTCCTCTTTAATTCTGCAATCCCCACTTCGACGACGATCCATGCACCAAATCTATGCCTGTAGAGAGCGCACATCATTCTCTTCACACACATCCTCTTATACTTATAAATCTTTGAAACCTTCACCTATTTGTATTCCTGGCTATTCATTTTCATAACTGATTAAAACCGTTTGATTCCTTATGATAGACAAGGATTCCAATCTATGTGTAATCATAAGTTTCTACAACGCATCTTCGCAATTTTGGCTTCTTCCAACAAGGTAGACTTTCCAGAGTTATGGTTTCACAATATTCTTTCCGCATCGTCAATTTCATGCGGCCTCTTTACTGACCGTTGATTTGAAATAGGAATTAACAAACAACTACTTCCACACATCCTTTTCCGCAAACTCCTTTTGCGTAGTCAATTTCTTGTGCATCATTTCCCAATCGTTGATCTTAGATCAGATGCAGAGTGAGGATCCCAGGTTTTCAAAATTTGTTTAAACAACTTCCACAATTTCTACTTTCCTCCTTTCGTCTTTTGATGTCTACCTTCCACATTCCGCTGGCAGACACTGGGTTACGAAAACCCATATTACTTTAGACTTTGATTTCTCATCTTCTGCATTCGACTAGCAGAATCCAGGTTGTGAAAACCCATATAACTTTAGACTTTGATTTCTCATCTTCCACATTCTGCCTTCCGCTTTTCTTCTGAACCGTTGATTTATTTGCAGGTTCACTCCTAACCGTCGAATTTGTTCATCAAGTTTATTTCAAACTTTGTGGATTTACCAAGGTGGACAAGCGATGGATTATTTTGATTCCTCTACTTATCTAGATCATATTCTTGGAACTATGTGTTTCCCTCAATGACAACCATATCACAATCTGATATGTTTCCATATGATCGTAAAACCTACCTTAATTCTAATAATCCCCCGTTTTGGCATTGCTGGAAACCTTCAAATTATGGATTCATGTTGTACTTGTAATCACCAACTCTTTATCATCTGTAGCAAAGAGAACTTCTCCCTCTTTGACATCAATGTCAAAGAAGAATCTATACCACAAATCCCTTATGAAAGTGGACATGTTAGTTGGAATAAGTTATGACGCCCAAATTATGGCGTAGATACTCAAACTGTGTCTTTGGTGAGGGTTTAGTAAAGATATCAGCAATCTGTTATGTAGAAGGAATAAAATTCAATTGAACCACTCTGTTTGTAACCTTATCGCTTAAGAAGTGATAATTAATAGGTATGTGTTTAGTCTTGGAATGAAGGACTGGATTCTTGGACATACTAATGGCACTAGTATTATCACAATGGAGAGGAATGGGATCAACATATTTTACTTCCAAGTCTTCCAGTGTCTGGATCATCCAGAGTATTTGTCTATAGCAGGTGGCAGTAGCAATGTATTCAGCTTCTGTAGTTGATAAAGATATCAAGCCTTGATTCTTACTCATCCATGCAACTAAAGAATCACCCAAGAAGAATGCACCTCCACTTGTGTTCTTTCTTTCATCCAAACAATTGTCCCAATCAACATCTGAATATGTAGTTAACTAAATATTCTAATTTCTAGGATACTAGAGACCATAAGTCATTATGCCCTTTAAATATCTAAATATCCTCTTAACAGCCACCAAATGACTTTTCTTAGGAGAAAAATGAAATCTACCTACCATTCCAACAACTTGCATTATATCAGGATGAGATGCTGTGATGTATAAGAGCCTTCCTATCATTAACCGATATGTTCTTTGACCAACATCATGTGTGGGATCATCCTTGCTAATTTTACAACCAACAACCATAGGTGTACTAACAGATGACGAATCTTCCATCTGAAATATCTTCAACATCTCCTTCAAATACTTCTTTTGGGAGAGAAATAAACCTTCAGAACTCTGAATAATGTGAAGACCAATAAAGAATGACAATTATCCTATCATTGACATCTCAAACTCAGATTGCATGGCATTAGAAAACCACTGAAAAAAAGATTCATTAGTGCATCCAAAAATAATGTCATCCACATACACCAAAACAACTAATAGACTATCACCTTCATATTTGATATACAAGTTACTGTCAACGGTACCTTTCTTGAATCTTTTGTCATGTAAATATTTATCCAGACTATAATACTTGTACCTCTGTGCTTGTTTCAATCCATATAGAGCCTTCTTTAGTTTGCATACATTGTCAGTATTTTCTATCACTTGGAACCCTTCATGTTGCTCTATAAAGACTTCTTCTTCTAGATCTCCATTTAGAAAATATGACTTAACATCCATCTGATACACTTTGAAGTTCTTATGAATGGCATAGGCAAGAAACATTCTAATAGATTCCAATATTTCCACTGGTGCAAAAGTCTCATCAAAATCGTTTCCCTCAACTTGTGCATACCTCTTACAAACCATTCGGAATTTATTTCTCACAATTTTCCTTGTTCATTCATGTTGTTTTTAAACACCCACTTGGAGCCTATTACATTTTTATCTACAGGTCTAGGAACCAGCTCCCAATTATTATTCTTCTCTCTGTGGAAAGCTCTTCATTCATGGATTTAATCTAATCTTCATCCTCACTGGCTTCTTCAAAATTCTTAGGTTCCATCGTAGATAGGAAAGCAGTCTGAGATTGTTCTAAAGCTTTAATCAACTTCCTTCTTGTCTGAACTCCTTTATGCTTGTCACCAATTATTTGCTTTTTAGGATGATTCTTATGAATGATTCTAGAAGGTGGTTTTGTTTCTGTCTGTTGTCTTGAATCTTCCTGAATGTTTGCACTTTCATCATCTGACTATGAATCTTCTTTTTCTGATTCTTGGACATGTTCTTCCTTAACATCAAATGTATCTTCTGTATTTGGTTTAACACTGCTTATTTGAATATCTTTTATAGGGATTCCTTCATCGATTTTGATGTCAATACAGTCAACCAATTTATGCAGCCTCATATTATAATAAGTGTATCCTTTACTATTTGCAGCATATCCTAAGAAGATACCTTCATCATCCCTGTCATCATATTTTCCAAGATGTTCATCATTATTTTTAATATAACATTTACTCATGGGTTCTTCACTTAGTGAAACCATGTCATAGCGCATTCATTTATGGGATATTAAATAATACCCCTAATTTCACTACATATTGATTATTGCTTACAAAAATCCTTTTGTTGACCCCCCCCCCACCAATACATATTTCCAATTAAAAAACACCTATGTTTACAATATATTCCTTAATTTTACTAGAAACCCATCTTTAAACCCCCCAATACCTATAAAACCCCCATACCCTATTACACGCTCCCCAATACCTACAATATATTGACCTTATTTTTCACAATTAAAACCCCACCTTTATGAATGAACGTGATAAGATATTTCTCAACAAGGTGAATCCCCCATGCATTTACTTCCAAAGACTTTAAAGTGTTTGATAGAAGCAGGTATTCCAAACCATAGTTCATAAGGAGTATTATCACTATTTTTCCTTAAGTGAGCTTTGCTAATAATATGGAAAGCTATGTGAATTGCCTCTACCCAGTATGTCTGAGAAATATTCCTTTCATTCATCATTGATCTTTCCATCTGTGGTACTGGCCTATTCTGTCTCTCACCTAGTCCATTCTGCTATGGATTCCCTAGAATAGTGTATTCTCTTTTAATTCCATGTTTATCACAAAAATATTTGAAGTCTCCTGAACTAAACTCTCCTCCTCTATCAGATCTTATTTCCTTCAGTCTCTATCCTGCTTGATTCTCAGTTAGAGCCTTGAAAATTTTGAACTTTTCAAATGCTTCAGATTTTTCTTTCATAAAAGAAACCCATGTGAGTCTAGAATAATCATCAATGACCAACATAAAATATCTTTCTCTTCTTGTGCCTTCCTTTCTTGATGGCCCACACAAATCCATATGTACTAACTGAAGTGGTTTGTATGTTGATGTGAAGTTCTTGGATTTAAACTGTGTGCAAGTCAATTTTCCCATATGACAAGGTTTACAAACATAGTCATATGGATTTGATATTTTTGGAAGATCTTTTGCTACCCCATTATTCACAATCTTGATTATAATATCAAAGTTTAAATGTCCAAGTCTCCTATGCCAAAGCCAGCTTTCATCATACTTGCTTAGATGACATTCTTCTTTTCCTTCTTTCAAGACATAGACATTGTTCTCAGCTCTTATGCCTTTTGGAACCAACTGTCCTAACGCTACAGATTTTATCTTGCAATCTTTAGAAGTGAAAACAACTTCACATCCTCTGTCACAAAACTGACTAACACTAAGGAGATTATGTTTTAGTTCATCTACAAACAACACATCTTGAGCTTTCCCTTTTCCATTACTCAACTTTACCATTCCTTTTCCTTTGATTTTCCCTGCAGCATCATTTTCAAAAGTTACATTTCTTGATTTATTTTCACTTTGAGACAAAAAATTACTTTTATCACCAGTCATGTGTTTGGAACATCCACTGTCAATATACCATGGGCCTTTTTTCCTTTGAACAGAAAGCACTAAGCCACATTTGTTATTTTCTTTCTTCTTCAAAACTTTATCAATTTCAGCAGAGTAATTCACCCTTAGGTCTGTTTTGTAATCCTTCAGATGACAGTTTGAAGCCTTGTGTCCAAAATTATGACAAACATAGCATTCTGGCTCATTGTATAATAGATAAAAAGAGTTTTTATATCTACAATGAGTTATTCCTTTAGTTGTGAACTGAGTTGTATTTTTTTCTTGTTTACTTGTTGACTGTCTTGTTCTATGTTGCAGCAATTGATTGTTCTTTGATTGCATATTTCTAAAATTAAACGCACAGTTTACAACTTTGTGGCCAAAATCAGTCCAACAATAACAGTAACCATGGAAAAAAAATGGTACCTGGATCTTGGTGGTCTTCCCTTTTGTTGACTATGTTTCTGAGCAATCCTTGGTTGATAATTCTGATCTGAATTTTTTATTCTTGTACTTGTTTCATTTCCTTTTGTTTGCACAGTATGTTCACATTCTTCCTGTTTGCTGCTTGAACCTTCTTCATAGCCAAGACTTGTTTTTAACCATGGGGACCTTTGCTTATTGAGAATGTTGTTCAGTTCTTTTGAAGCTTTAATACTTGACATATTTTGGTGATACAGGGCTTGAAATTTCTCCAATTCTTTCCTAGTTGTCAGTACTTCTTCTTCCAAAGCTTCACATCTCTTTTTCCCTTCTATTAATTGTTGTTTTAGAATATCTTCTATTTTCTTTTCCTCTTCTAATTCCAATTTCAACAGGGAAATATATTCACTTGGTTCTTTAACGTTCCTTTCATATTGCATCAATAATTGTTTTTGTTTCCTCTTCTTTAGACCGAGTCTGTCAATCTCCTCCAGAGCACTGATTAGTTCACCTTCCATATCAACCATAGCTTCTTCATAATTTAGGTCACTTCCTATATATTCATTCCAAAATATTCTATGGCCATAAGCATAAAGTTATTCACTTCATCTTCACAAGATCAATCGTTGCTTGTCTCTTCTCAAGAATCAACATTATTTACACACAAGCTTTTATTTTTATATTTATCCTCTTTATTGTATTTATTGAATGTATAGTTTTTTTCATCATTAGAAGTCTGCCTCTTTTTCTTGTGGGGACATTTAGATCCAAAATGGCCTATTTTACCACAGTTAAAACATTTAAAGGGAATCTTGTCTTTGTATTTACCTTATCCTTTCTTCAACCTCCTTACAAAATTTTCCTCAATTACATCCATTTCAGAATCAATGTTCTTATCTGCTTTAAAGGATTATTTTCTAGTGGTGGATTTATCTTTAACAATCCTCATTTCATAGGGTGTCACAGTTCCTAGGAGTTGGTCAATAGGACGAGTTTTAAGATCACTTAATTCTTCTATTGCAGAGACTTTGGGATTAAATCTTTCACGCAAATATCTTAAAACTTTCTAAACTAAGGATGCTTCATCAATATTTTCACCAAGACCCTTCATAGCATTCATAGTCTCTTCTATTCTTAAGAAATATTTACTGACATACTCATCCTCATTCATATTTAGTTGTTCAAAATTTAGTCTATATGTCTATAGTTTGGCATCCTTTACTTTCTCATTTCCTTCATAACTGCTTACAAGTTTATCCCACATATGTTTCGTAGATTCAAGATGCGTCACCTTAACAAACTTAGCCTCTGCAAGACCACTCGGGATAGCGTTCATTTCCTTTGCATTAAAACTAAATTCCAACTTATCATCTCTAGAGGCTATCACAACTGGCTTTACATAGCCAATGTATACTACATCCCAAAAATCAGCACCTAATGACATTATACAGGTTCTCATTCTAAACTTCCATAAGGAAAAAATTGTTCCATCAAATAGAGGAACCTTATTGGATGAAGTCCCATCATAACTTGTCATTTTTAAGATTGCGGATCGACCGTTAAATAAAATGAACCCACTATGATACCAATTGTTGAAATTATTCAAATAACTGAGAGGGGGGGTGAATCAATTATTTCTAAAGCTTAAACCATTTTCAATCTTTAAAACATTATTACTGATTACAGATTTATAGTTATGATAATGCATCACGTATAAGAGAAGGAATGATGATCATCAATCACACACACATGATAGAGATAGGTGAATTTCATCTTTATTTGAGCATCTACTCAAATTAGGCTGTAACCTATGTTTCACAAATTCCTCCTTGTGGAGAGCACCAACCCTCATGTTTTTCTAGCGCCCATTAAAATAACATTCTCCAGCTACAACTGGGTGGAAGCACCAACTTCCACTTGTACATGATCAAAATTGTACATAGAAGACAACATGTTTTTCCTAGCACCACCCTACCACCCGTGTTTCTTAGATTTAAACATGTTCATTACAATATGTAGAAAAACATATATAACTATCCATATCAACTCTATTCTGATCTACTTCTAGTTTCGCTTATGCACCTTGGTTCCCCTCATTGTCTCTGTTCTGGATATTATTGAAAGAACTTAGAGTCCTCTTTCATTCTGCAATACCCACTTCGATGACAATCCATGCACTATCTCTCTACCTGCAGAGAGCACACATCATTCTCTTCATACGCATCCTATTATACTTATAAATATTTGAAACCTTCACCTGTTCGTATGCCTAACTGTTCATTTTTACAACTGATCAAAATCGTTTGATGCCTTATGACAGACAAGGAGTCCAATCGATGTGTAATCATAAGTTTCTGCAATGTGTCTTCGCAATTTTGGTTTCTTCCAACAAAGCAGAGTTTTCGTAGTTCTCATTTGCAAGATTCTTTCTACATGACTTCTTCCACACCATTGATTTTGTGCAGCCTCTCTACTGACCATTGATATGAAATATGAATTAACAAACACCTGCTTCCACACATCCTTTTCGCAAACTTCTTCTAAGTCATTGAATTCTTGTGCAACATTTCCCAATCATCAATGTTAGATCAGATATAGAGTGTGGATCCTGGGTTTTCAAATTTTGTTTAAACAACTTCCACAATTTCCTCTTTCCACCTTCCATCTTCCGATTTCCACCTTCTGCATTCCACTGGCAGACACCGGGTTGTGAAAACCCATATTACTTTAGACTTTGATTTCTCATCTTCTCCATTCCACCTTCCAATTTCTGCCTTCCACATTCCATTGGAGGACTCTAGGTTGCAGAAACCCATATAACTTTAGACTTTGATTTCTCATCTTCCACATTTCGCCTTCTGCTTTTCTTTTGAACTGTTGATTTCTTTGTGGGTTCACTCCTAACCGTCGAATCTGTTCATCATATTTTCCTTCAAAATTTGCGTATTTACCAAGGTGGACAAGCCATGGATTCTTCTGAGTCCTCTGCTTATCTGGATCATATGCTTGGAACTATGTGTTCCCATCAATGAAAACCATATCACAATATGATCTATTTCCATATAATCACAAAACCTACCATAATTATAACAAAGGGGATAAATCATTGGCTGGAGGCACCCCTACCGACACATCCTCATCTGGGCATTCCCCTTTTCCTGGGTGACATGATACAAGATGTGGGCAGAGAAGCAGGAAGCGGGGTGGATGCAGAAAACTGCACCAGGTTACAGAGAGAAATGATGGAGAAGAACAAGCATGAACATGAAGGAGAATCTTGGGCTACATGTGGACTTAATGCAGTAGCACAAATCCAAATTCCCATTAATACAAGTCGTAGTCATACCACAACTCAACTTCAAGGATGACACATTTGTTGGAGGAGTTAAGGAGTGCAGCCGTCAATGAGGGAGGCGACCTATGCATTGAGTGCAGCAGCATGACATCAAGGAGATGATGATGAAGCGAGGTTATGTGACTCGTCAGTTGAGCCCTGAGTGCTGGATGGCATGGTGTTACCTGCATTTGAGGTTTCGAAGGGCAATGTTAATGCTTTATGAACACTAAATTAGTTGACCATCATTATGAGGATTGTTATGTACACCCTTTATTAGGATTTTTTTTTTTATCTAAAAATAATTTTACACACATTAATATAAAAAAATGGGTGTTTTTTAAGTCTAGTAATGGAAGGATACATTAAAAATTGGTATCTGAGATGTAACTTCAACACATAGCCTTCGGGTTATGATCATTAAAGAGTATCTCAGGTTACAACTCTCTATATTTATGAGTTTTCGAGGGAATAACTAAAATTGTTTCCTTATCTAGGGAAGGATGGAATGATTTTAGTTCCATTTGTTGGTAAAATTGGAATGATTTGAGAATTTATTATGCATATGATTGTTTTATAAAATTATATGCCGTTTCCCCAAAATTATTGTCATTGATCAGCAATTTTAATTTCTGATTTTATTTTTTTGTAAAATGAAAACCTCGTATGAAAAGATCAAGTGTATGGTTGAAATCTTATTAGAAGGTTGTGTGCATTCTCAGTTTATTCAAATATTGTAATGTTAGTTGTTGTGCAGTCATGCAAGGTTTTGCATGAATCTATTAATATAGTTTTCTTTTGCAATTGTAAGGTTGTTTGTTTCCTAGAGAATGTAAATCTTAGCTATCTAACTTATTACAAGAAAACTAAATTCTTGAGTGAGAATATGTTAGACCTATCATCTTGTTGGGTGTGTTTTTAGTTTAATTTAAAGCTTATTACATGTGTCCTAGAGAGTGAATCTCTTGAAGTTATCCTTGGCATGAAAAATAAAATTCTTAAGTAAGAATTTGTTTCACTTATCATCCTTAACTCCATAAAAAATTAAAAACAAATGCAATTTTGAAATTGTTTCTCTTATGGGTATTTGGGTAGATTTTAACTCAGGCATGCAAGTGTAAGATTGTTGCCTCTTATTGGGCATGTTTTCTAGTGAAAGGAATTGTGTGTAAAACAAGTGATTTAATTCTTGTAGTAACACTAGTTAATCCTAGAATGGTATCGTCATCTGTTGATGAGATATTATGAAAGTATAAATGTCGTAAATGGCTTGGAATATGAACTAGTAAGCATTAGGTAGAATATGTGCCCTTATTCATTGTTGATTTTAATTAATAAGCCTGAGAAAGTGATGGGTTTTCAATGTTTGGTAACCAATTGATGTTTTTGTTAAGCTTGTTGATGCTTGTGACAAGCGTTTTGATGTTGGTATAAATACTTGGTTCATACTACCCCATGTTGCAACCAGAAGAAAAACCTGAGTTGGATGATCATGAATGATTATTACAATCAATTTTGATAGAGGTACATGCTATGTAAGTCTGTTGATTATGGAAATGAATCAAATGATAGGTTGGGGTATGCCCCCACTTAGTAAAGAAAAAACATATATTATTTGTATGTTTGAATGGTTCTGGAAACCATTTTAAGGAAATTTTGAAGGTTTTGTTTTTCTATGTAAGAATGGGTGTGGAATCCATACTTCAATATATCCATGAGTTAATTAATTCTTCTTATGGTGAAGAAATTAGTTTAATGAAGCCTCATGGACATGATTAACAATGGTTAACTATGTATACTTGAAATCATGTGGAATAAAGATTCATAACATGAATTTGTTTGAGATCTAATTGCTCTATTTAATTTATTTACAAATGAATAAAAATAGGAGTTGTATAGTAAATGTAATTGGGTGATATGAAAGGGTCGGAATAGTTTGATCATTAGGATAAATTAGTCAGTAAGAACCAGTTATTTGTACTCCTGTATTTTTAGTTTTAGTTTGTGTGTGTGTGTGTGTGTTTGATTTATTGATGTAAAACTAAGATTGATTTTGAAATGCTTGAAATTGTGAAAATTGTCCTCTGAAGAATTGAGGGTCTATATTTTCTATTGGATTAAAGAGATTTAAGTATGGAAAATTTAAAGGGGATTTCATATATATATGTATCGAGGAAAGATTGAATTGTCTTCTAGGAAATTGTATTGTTTGTATGGAACACCATTTACAATTGGTGGAATAATATTCAACTAAATTAGTTAGATAAATTGTGAGGATTGAATCCATAAGTTTATCTAAACTATTATCGAGTGGGTGACAAGGTTAACAATTCATATAATATATGAAATTGATCCATGGATTTTTTTATAACATTATACCACCTAGTACAATGGTCTTATATCACCTAGGGAATACCTTCATTTGTTTTTCACTTATGTTGTATAGTCCAAACTTTGGTTATGTTGACTTGCTAAAGTAATTGGAGCTTTTGGACCATTAATCACATCCAGTGGCCACATTTTAATCATTCAGGAGCATGAGTGAACTCATTAATGACAATTTGGTCTCTTGGGGTGCTCCCACTCCTTAAAATAGGGAACTGATTTGACCAGAGGCACCCATGCATTGCATTTGAGTGTTTTTTTCTCTTTTGGACGATTAAATGCTACCTAGAGCCACTCCCACTCACCCATGTACTCCAACACTCCTAGAATACCCTTATTTATGACTATCATGCTTCACCTACGTTCACATGGCCATTCGTCACGATTTGAGGTGGTTTGGGAGCTCATTGGTCCACCTAGGGGTGTCTGAGGTCCAATCTAAGCATGCCACATGTATGCCACCAATTTTCTTCCAAATGATAACTATTTTATCCTATTGTATTATATTCATGCTCCATACATATTTACATGTTGGAAATTAATATAAAACACAGTTATTGGCACCATCTCTATGTGTTAATTTCACTCTTTTACACTGTTTTCTACATGTTTTTCTAAATTCTTTAGTTGTGAGGATTTTATTAGCTTCTATATCTTACTGTGAATCAATAATTTCACAAGTTATTAGATCTCTTGGGATTTGCAAGTCGAATTCATAGATTTCATAGGGCTTGAATTGCTATCTAGGGTCTCCTCTAGAAAAAATTGAGAGGTTGAACTGCAGGTTGTTCAGTAGATCTTTATCACTTAGTGCACAGTAGCGAATGGAGCAATCTCGTTCCTGTTTTCTCACCCCATTCAACTATTTTGAATGGAAGAACAAAATGGTGATCTAGTTGAGGTCTAAAGGTCTCTATAGAGTAACCATGGGAATAGAGAATGAACCCAGTTTAGGTGTTGAGAAGTCTGAGTATTTCAACAAATTGGATGAACCATTCAGGATGATTTGTCTCAGTATTTCAAGGGATATTTTATTTCATATAGACAATATTATAACACACAATGAGGCGTGTCTCTGATGCAGGAGCATCGATTCAAATTCATCTGTTTTCTGCATGTATTAGGAATGTTATTTTTATGCTCCATGTAATCAATTATAGAAGGATAAGATTAGTTATTTGCTTCATAGATAGGATAAGTTTGAATATGAAGTTCATCCCTTTGGATATGAATTTCATCCCACCAAATCAAAACTTGCACTTAGTCCAGAATCAAAACTTGGGATAAGATGTTAGATCAAATTAAAAGTCAAATTATGCCTAAGGAATATCAGTTAACTCTCATTAGAAAATTACAAAATATTAGAAAAAAGGGTATGATTGTCAAAGAATATATAGAAGAATTATTTAGGGTGAGTATTAGAGCTAGAAAGATACAAGGGGACATTGAAAGAGTGGTCAGGTATGTAAATGGACTAAGATATGAAATACAAGATGAGATCATCTTGTTAGATTTGAATATTGTTGAATATGCTTATCAGGAAGCCTCAAGGGTAGAAGAGAAGATACTAAGAAAATAGAACCAGAAGAGTCGATGGAGAAGTACAGTAAGAGGAAAAGGATATCCAAATAGAGGAGGTAAGTTTCATACCTCTAGGGATGAGGTAGAAGCTTCTAGTAGCCAACCACTCCAAAGAGGAGGATTTAGGGGAGGCAGGTTTAATGCTAGAGGAAGAGGAAAAAATAGAGAAGTGAAATTCTATACATGTGGAGAAATTGGACACATGTAATGGGAGTTCCCAAAGAAGAAACCTACAACTCGGAGAAATGAAAATATTGTTGAGGCTAGTGAAGAGTCTAATGAGGAAGCAGAGATGAATAATCCTCATGAGCAAGGAGAATCTCTTATGATGAAGAGAGTTTTTGTGAAAACAAAGAAAGAAGTACATGAACTAGCCTAGAGGAAGACTATGTTCAGGACTAAGTGCAAGTCACAATGCAAGTGTTGTAAGATGATTATTCACAATGGTAGTACATATAATTTGGTCTCCACTGAGATGGTAGAGAAGTTTGGATTGAAGAGGATGAAACATTCCACTCCTTATAAAGTGTCATGGTTGTAGAAAGGACATCAGTTCTTAGTAAATGAGCAGTGCAATGTGGAGTTTCAAATTTGTACTTATAAATATGTGTTAGTATGTGATATAATGCCTATGGATGTATGCCATATACTCTTAGGGTGTCCATGGCAATATTACATAAAATTTTCCCATGATGGAAGCAAGAACACTTACTCTTTGGAAAAGGGATGGAAATAAGCATACATTGTTACCTTTGAAATATGAATGAGCCCAAGAAGGCTCAATACCCAATATTTTTATGATGACTGGGAAGGAACTGTTACAAGAATTCAAGAAAGAAGAAGAACTACATTTTTCCCTTGTTGACAAACCAAAGGTGATTTTAACTTCTACAAATTTAGATGATTTGTCTGTTGAAGTTAGAATCTTGCATGATGATTATGTTAATATTATTGTGGATGATTTACCAAATTCTTTACCTCCTGTGAGAAGTATTAGTCATCATAATGACTTAATACCTGATGCAAGTTTACCTAATAAGGAATCCTACTGACTAACTCCTCAAGAGAATGAAGAGATCAAACGGCAGGTACAAGAGTTGTTGGATAAAGGGTTGGTGAAAGAAAGTTTGAGTCCTTTTGCAGTACCCATTGTCCTTAGCCCAAAGAAGGATGGTGGATGTCGTATGTGCACTGATTCAATCAATAGGATCACTATAACGTACAGATTTCCCTTACCCTGCATTGATGATTTGATGGATTGTTTGAGTGGTTCAAAGTATTTTTTGAAGATAGACTTGAAAAGTGGTTATCATCAACTAAGGATAAGGGAAGGGGATGAATGGAAGACTGCATTCAAGACTAACAATAGATTGTATGAGTGGTTAGTAATGCGATTTAGGCTTACCAAAGCACCTAACACTTTTATGAGATTGATGAATGAGGTCTTGAAGGAATACACTAAAAATTTGTGATAGTGTATCTAGATTACATTTTGATTTTTAGTCCGAATAACGAAGAACATTTGAGAAATCTTAAATTGGTGTTGGAAACCCTGCAAAAAGAGAAGTTGTTGATAAATCTAAAAAAAGTATAGTTTCTTGAAGAAATAATTGGTTTATTTGGGATCTATGGTTTCAGAAAAAGGGTTAAAAATGGATCCAAAGAAGGTTCAAGTGATTTTGAATTGGCGAACTCCAAGGAATGTGTATGAGGTAAGAAGTTTTCATGGTCTTGCAAGTTTTTATAGAAAATTCATCAAGAATTTTAGTCAAATTTATGTACCCATAATAGACACCTTCAGGGGAAGTATACAACCTTTCAAGTGGATAGAAGCAGCTGACAGTAATTTCAAATTGTTGAAGAATAAGATCACTAAGAATCCTATTATGGCTTTACCAAGTTTTGACAAGGTTTTTCAAGTAGAGACAGATGCTAGTGGGACAACAATAGGGGCTATTTTGAGTCAATAACAGAGACCAGTAGCATACTCCATTGAGAAGTTAAATCAAGAAAAACAGAAGTATTCCTCATATGACAACGAGTTGTATGTTGTTGTGCAAGATCTCAAGAAATGGAGGCATTACTTGGTGCCCAAAGAGTTTGTGTTATATTTAGATAATCATGCTTTACAATTTATAAATAGTCAACCTAAATTGAATCAGAAACATGCTAAGTGGGTGGAATTTTTGCAAAAATTTACCTTGTGATCAAGTATACAAGTGGAAAATATAATAAGGTTGTTATTCCTTAAGCAAAGTAAATTTGATCTTGCGAGAGATTAAGGTTAGTACTTTTGGATTTGAAATTTTGGTTAATATGTATAAGGATGATGTTGATTTTAAGAGTATACATGCATCCTGTGAAAATCTAGTTATCCGTAATAGAAGCCAATGGTTATACTATATGCTACAAGAAGAATTGTTGTTAAAGAATAGTAAATTGTACATTCCTAAATATTCTATGCAAGAAAATCTGATACAGGAGAAACACAATGGAGGTTTTTTAGGTCATTTTGGACAGGACAAAACATTTGCTCAAGTAAGTGATTTTTATTTTTGGCCAGGAATGTAGCATGATGTAAATAATTTTGTTGAAAAAAGCAGGATATGTCAACATTGCAAAGGGAGGATATAGAAAACTAGACTGTATCAACACCTACCTATTCCAACTAGTCCTCAGGATTCCATCAGTATGTATTTTTTTCTAGGATAGCCTAGAACTCAAAGTGGAAATGATTCTATTTATGTACTAGTGGATAGGTTTTAAAAAATGGCTCATTTTATTGCTTGTAAGAAGACTAATGATGCAACAAATATTGCAAATATGTTCTTTTCATAAATTGTGAAGTTACATGGTCTTCCTTTGAGCATTGTGTCTAACAGGGATACTAAATTTATTGGTAATTTTTGGAGAACTTTGTGGAAGAAATTGGGTACCAATCTTAGTTTCATCACTTCTTATCATCCTTGGATGGATGGTCAGACTGAAGTGGAAAATAGGAGCTTGGGAAATATATTGAGAAGTCTTGTTTATGAGAATCCAAAACAATGGGATTTAGCTCTTGCTCAAGCTAAGTTTTCTTACAATGATTCACCTAACGGGAGTATAGGTATGAGTCCTTTTCAGATTGTGTATAGGATGCACCCAAGAAGAGTGTATGAACTTAGGAACTTGGGAGGAGAAGAAAAAAGGAGTGCAGATGGTGAATATTCTGCATCTAGTATGCATGAGCTATAAGAAAATGTCAAAAAGAAATTGCAGGAAAGTGAAAGGCAGTATAAATAGAGAGTAGACATGAAAATAAGAGAAACTAATATTCAAGTTGGAGATTTAGTGATGGCCTATATTAGAGAGGAGAGGTTTCCTAAGGGAAGCTACAATAAATTAAAACTCAAGAAAATTGGGCCTTGTAAAATTTTGAGGAAGTTTTCTGCAAATGCATATGAATTAGAACTTCCTTCAAATCTTAAAATTTCTCCAATTTTTAATGTTTCAGATCTATATGTTTTAAAGATGCATGTGTTCAACCAGAAGAAATGATATCAGGTGAATATGGTCTGTTTGTATATTGGAAAGGACAGTTACCTCAAAAAGAACAACCAGATATTGAAGCTATCCTTGATAAAAGAATTTCAAAGAAGACCAGGAAGACATTATTTTTCAGTATTTGGTCAAGTGGAAAGATCATCCATCTGAAGATGCATCATGGATGATTGAACTAGATATTTCCAAGTATAGTATGAACCCTGAAAAACTATTGAAGAATTCATTTTTTCCCCCAGATTATGATGCAAGAGAATCGAGTCAAAATCCTTTTTTTCTGCATAAACGAGGAATGTTATTTTTATGCTCAATGTAATTAATTCTAGAAGGATAATATTAGTTATTTGTTTCATAGATAGGATATGTTTGAATGAAATAATGTTGATTTTCCACTGATATCCTCAAATATTGCTCAAGGATAGGTCAGTTGTAGATTTCTTTCTTAGGAGTTCAAATCCTACTTATTCGGATCTGACGGGTTTAACAGAGTTCTATATTAAGTGTTGAATGTAATAATAATGAGTGTATGAATGAGTGTGTGAGTGGATGAGTGAGTGAGGGTGTTTGTATGCGGGAATTGTTGATGAAATGAAGAGAAAAATTGTATCCTTTGCGTGAATTTGTAATTTCTATGTCTTCTTTCAATAACAAGGAATGAGTTAAATTTCTCGTATATAAGGGAATGAGGTGATTTTTTCAAGAATCATCAGAAGCCACTAAGATGGAGATGTGTTCATACAAATGCAATAGGAATTAATTGATCGTTTCACCGATCAATTCGTCTATAACAGCCTCAGTTAAAAATATGCAATTTTGACAGAGCCACAATTTGGTAAAACGATTCTAGATCATACAGTTGAGATAAGTTATGCAAATATTGATGGCTCTAAGAAGTTACAGAAAAAGACTTGTGAGAGGATATTGTGGAAGCCCGTTTCATGAAAATTTGAAAGGCATGTCTGCAATCCACAATCTGCAACCAGACTGCGGAAAGAACGTTGTGGCCGCATAATTGTCGAAGTTGGTTTTTGGAATTTGGGAAAAGTATACCAGCAATCTGCAATCCAAAACTGCAGAAAGGATTTTGTGGAAAGGTTGTCTTGCGAAAGTGATGTTGTGGAAGGAAATTGTGGAAGGAATTGAGTTGCAGAATCTGCCAAAGAAGAATATTTTTAATCAACATATTTTGCTTATTTAAGCTAAGTTAGGCCTACTAGCTCTTACCTGGCATCAGTCTCAAGCTCAAGTCACTTTTCTGGAATATAGATGCGATGAGAGGGAACCAAATTAAAAATGACATGATCACTTTGAGTCCAACTCAATTGATATGATCCGGGATTTCTTCACCAAATTCAAATACTTGGTACTTCAGCTGAAACAATGTGGAATCGAAAACAAGGAAGAGCAGTTGATCTTGTCTATTCTTTTGAAAATAGGGCCTGAATATTCAATGTTTTTTTTGGAATTCCACTCAAGAAAGATAATCACTCGAAATTGAATAATACGTACCTTCATATACTTCATGGAGTATTTGGCTCAAGAAAAAGACAAATAGGTTCAAATGGGTACCATAAAATCCACAAAGGATCAAGCCCTTGCTCCAGGTGTTTCGAATCAAGGAAAGGGAAAGAAGAATCCCAAGGATTCGAAGTAGCAAGAGAATAAGAAGTAGGAGAATCCTAAATATTATGATGGGTTTTTGAATCCTCACAAGGACAAAGGAAAGAAGAAAGAGAAGATGGAATGCACTTATTGTCACAAAGGTTGGCGTCTAGAGAGTGCATGCATGTAGAAAACCATTGACATGATGGCGCAACTCCTCGAGAAGAACAAAATTCCTCTTCAAAATGGAGCAAGGAATAAAGAGGGAAGTGTCAAAGTATCGTACCACAAGAGAATCATACCACATACTTACAAAAATAATTATGCAAACAAGTTGTTGTGGCAAGGAGTTTTAACTGAATAATGATTAGAGATCAAGTAGGTGATTCAACCAAGTAGAAAGAGGATCATGAAATATCAGGTTCCTATGCACAATTTTTTGATTCCATTTAGGTTTCTAACATCAACTAGGTTTAATTCTAGTTACAGGCACTTGGGAGTCCCAACATATGTAAACTAGAACCTTCACTATTCAATTCCCAAATACCAGTGAAGAAGGGAATGGAATCAAGGAATATTAAATAAGTATATGGTAATTTTATATAACATTAAAAATAATATTTTCCAGGTCTGCAACTAAAATAGGAGGCTGTAAGGTTCATACAAGTAAAACTAGTCCTTTGGACTGCTCATAGGAATTGACTTATGGGCGCTCCAAACAACAAGAGAGGGTCACAAATTATAGGTTTTAATAATGGAAACTATACGTCATTGTATTAAGGACCTATCAGAATATAAATTAAGATAAATTGTAATAGTATGGCGTATTAATGCTCAAAACAATAAAACTAGTCAATTCTAAGTTGAAAACTAAACAAGGTAAAATCAACTTATATGAAACTTAATCAATCTCATTTAGACTGTCATAAAATTTGCAGAGAGGATCAATTACATAAAAAAAACATGGGAATTATTTATAAATCTGATATATGTCTTATAGGACACCATTTTTGCAAAATACATCAGTACAAGGTAAATGGAGACCACAATCACTGAAGAATTTGAATATTTGAATCTCAAACTTCTTCAAAAACTGGAGAAACTCTAGATATGATATATTAACTAGAAAAACCTCTCACTAATGGTTGGATTCCATAAATACATGTTCATGGGAGGAAAAGTAGTTGGGGCACACCTCTCAGTTTTGTGTAAGGGCACATCTCCCTAAGACTGAGAAGCAAAATCTCTCAATTTGAATGACAAGAGTGAAAAAATATGTAAGTGGGGTGAACTATAATTTATTTATAGTAAATATGGCTTCATGCTCAATATTCATTTACCAATGCGCCCTCATGAGATGCATGGAAACTTACTTTTTTTCTCCTCCTTGTGTTGCATCCTTTCCAATAACATGCCTTTTCTCCCTTTGGAAAGTATGCCCTCCTTATTTCCTAATTTTTAGACTGACATGTATTTCTCTCTTTTGGAAACTGCACCCTCCTAAAGTTGCCTGCTTTTCATGCTGACATATTTTCCTGTACTTGCATGATTTGTCCTTGCTTTTCTATTTGGCTTCTTTATTGTGCTTTCTATCTTTTTCCTGGAGTTTTGGATCTTCCTTGATTTTCTCCAGGTTTCCATTTAGGGTGAAACTTCATGGTTCTACATGAAATGATGCACCCCGCTTTCCAACTAGTACATCCACTTGACACAAAATTAATTAAATCCATAATAAAAATAATTTAAACATAAATATTTGTATCATAAGTCTAACAAGCTACATACTTAAGGTATTTATTATTATTTACCATTAACACCTCCTATATAGAGTCACTAGGTGTTTTGAGAACAAATAATCAAGTAAACCACATGGGAGGGACACTACAGTCCTCACCTCCCAAAAATTGTGTGACCTCAAGAAATTGTAATCTGGGGTGCTGCAATACCTAATCATTTTCCCACATGGAATCTTTAGTGGGTAGTCCTTTCCATAAGACTAGATTTTCCTTGATGGTTCTATTTCTTAGTATCATTTCTCTAACCTATGAGATATTTTTAGCGAACAATATTAACTTCCCTTCATCATCCAAAGGTGGAAGTTTTGCTGAAATTATTTCTTGTTTCTCCACTTCCTTCTTTAAACATCATACATGGAAAACATTATGCACCTTACTACTTTATGGTAGATCTATACCATAAGAAACTTCACCTACATTCTGCACTATTGTGTATGGTCCATAGGACCATGGTTTTAACTTCTCAACACCTTTACTCTTGAATCATGACTGTCTGTAGGGATGCAATCTCAAATACACTAAGTCATTCACTTGAAAGTTGCGCTCAGTTCTATTCTTATCTTCATACACCTTATGTTGGTTTGGAGTAGTCTGCAAATTGTCCTTGAGTGCTCTAAAGATATATTGAATTTCTTGAATCCATTCTTTTTCTTTTGGATCTCTTCTCTCTCTAAAAATATGATCCACATAAGTTGGGGCTTCATATCCATGCAGGGCCTTGAAGGGGGACATGCCTATTGTCATATGATAAGTAGTATTGTAACATAAATATCCCATATACAACCATCTAATCCAAGTATTTTTCTTCCCTATGACATAATTTCTGAGATATCCTTCCAGCCACTAATTGACTCTCTTAGTTTGGCCATTAGTTTGGGGGTGATAAATTGTACTGAGATTCAAAGTTGTCCTTGCCAATTTGAACAATCTTGCAAAAAAAAACTGGTAAACGTATTGTCTCTATCATTGATTATTATTTTTGGAAATCCATGTAATTTGAACACCTCCTCAAAGAAGAGATCAAAAATATAATATGTTGAACTATTTGAAGGAACAACAAATAACTTATTAAGTTTGTCTACTACAACAAATATGCAATCCTTACCTTTCACCTTTGGTACTCCAATGATAAAATCCATTGAAATGATCTCCCATTTTTTATCTAGAATTGGAAGTGGTTGTAGTAGTCCAACTGGATGTGTGTACTCAAATTTATTATGTTGGCATATGTTACATTATCTCACATTCCTCAGCACATCATATTTGAATCCCTTAAAAAATAACCTCTCCTTAACCTTCCAATAAGTTTTCAAGTAACTAGGATGCCCTACTAGAGGTGAATCATGGGCAGCCTCCAAAATATTCTTCTTCAAGTATGATCCCGGTACCAAGTAAATCCTATATTTGTAATAGATGACTCCATCCAAAACTTTATACAAATCATCTCTAATTTAGTCATTTATTAGTTTACATGCAAATTGTTTTATAAGTACTCTAAAGCTAGTTGTCCTCTCCAACCCATAGGAACTTCCATGACAGACAAGGTTGGTTTCCTTGACAAATAATATGTTACTACATGCATATTCTCTTTCTTGTAGTCTATATGAAATTCATAATCTTGAACATTACTTACCCACTTTTGGTGTCTATCATTAAGCTCTTTTTGGGTCAAGAAATGTATCAAGCTGTTGTGATTAGTTTTGTTCACAAAATTACTTCCCACCAGATACTATCGGAACTTTTCCAATGCATTCATTATGTACAACATCTCTTTATCATAAACGAAATAATGAATTTCATGTGGTTGTAAATTTATTCTTTAAAAATCATTTGGGTGCTTATTTTGCATGATAACTGCCACAAGGGATTCACCTTGTTGAGCAATATCTTATCATGTTCATTCATAAAGGGGGGTTTTTAATTGTGAAAAATGAGGTCAATATATTGTAGGTATTGGTGGCAAGGAATAGGGTACGGGGGGTTTACAAGTATTGGGGGTTATAAAAAGGGGTTTCTGGTAAAAGCAAGGAATATATTGTAAAAATAGAGGTTTTTTAATTGGAAATATGTATTGGGAGAGGGGATCAACGAAAGGATTTTTCAAAGTAATTATCAATATTTAGAGAAATTAGGGGTATTCTTTAGCATCCCATGAATGAAGGTGCTATGACATGGTTTCACTAAGTGAATACCCCATGATAAATTCTCTAATGCCTTCCCCAGAGGAATCACAGAAGCACAAATGGCTGAGTGAAGTTAGGTAGAGCAAGAACTGGGCAATTGATTATGACTTCTTTCATTTTCTTAAATACTCTTTCATATTCCTCTGACCAATAGAAGGCTTCTTTCTTGGTGAATATTAATCAAAGGAGATTACATCTAAGAGAATCCTTTGACAAACTTCCGATAGTAAGTGTAGATCCCAAGGAATTTTCTCAATTCTGTGACATTTTTGGGGGTTGGCTAATGAATAATAGCTTGGATATTTTCCCTGTGAATCTTCACCCCCTCTTATCCAATCATGTGGCCTATATACAAAAATTTGGTCATTCCAAACTCACATTTGGATATCTTAGCATACAAAGACTAATTTGCAAGAATAGTTAGTACAACTTCTAAATGTTGCATGTGTTCTTCCCAATGTTTACTATAAATCAAAATATCATCAAATAACACCAACACATACTTACGGAGCTGCTTTCTAAACACCATGTTCATGCAATATTTAAATTTTTTCAGTTCATTAGTCAATCCAAATGGCATGTCTAATAATTCAAATTGACCATAATAATAGTGAAAAGTTGTCTTCTACATGTCTTCTTCCCTCGTCCTGATTCGATGATATCCAGAACAAAGGTCAATCTTAGGTAAATATTTAGCCCCATGCAGCTCATCCATCAACTCATCAATTATTGGGATGGGGTATCAGTTCTTGATTGTCCTCTTGTTTAAATATCTATAGTCTATGCACATCCTCAAGGTCACATATTTATTTTTCATTAAAACTACCGAGGAAGAAAAAGGACTAATATTGGGTCTAATCAATCCTTACTCCAGAAGTTCTTTTATAGTCCTTTCAATATCATCCTTGAGTCTTTTGGTATGCTTATAGGATTGAGTCATTATAGGAATTTTTCCTACCTCCAGCTCTATCACATGCTCAACTCCCCTATCTGGTGACTTACTAGGAGGAGGGTCTCCAAAACCTCTTTCATACTTCTTGAGCAATTTTTTAATTTCCTTTGGATGATTGGAAATGTCTATACTTGAACCTTGGGAAGAATTAAAACATTTGGTAGGCCACTCTATGTCACCATGCCTTAAAATATATCTCATACTGTGGGAGGCCCACTACCTTATTTGGATAGGTGTTCATGCCTTTCAAAACAACTTGCTTCCCATCCTAATTCTTGAACCTCATTTCTGGAACCTTATAGTTCATAGAATGTTCACCAATTGAAAATAACCATTGGAATCCCAACACTATGTTTTTGTCAGCCACATTCATAACATAAAAAGTATCACTCACTATATAGTCCCCAATGGTCACTTGCAACTTGGGAATCCATTTTGTGCAATCCCTGGAATGATTCCTTGGAATCATGACGGTGAATCCATTAAATTATATAGTGGGAATATTTCTCCTCTCCACCATAGCAACATCAATGAAATTATGTGTGTCTCCTCCATCCACCAAACTTAGTCTCCATTCGGCCCATGACTACTCCCTAATCGGAGAGTATGAAATATTGGTATTGTAGACATAACAACAATCTTTCCGGAATCAGTTGGGATTTCTCTTCATCTGTTGATTCATAAATTTACTCTTCATTTATTAACTTCCCTTCATTCTTTTATTCATATTCACTCTTAGAGAAAAATTCAATATAATGTGCTTTCCCCTTAGCATATTTGTGGCTTGGAACCCATGGCTTTTGGCATGAGAAACACAATTTCTTCCTCCTAAGTTCACCATGGTCTTTAGAAAAGTTATCCCTCTTGAAATTTCCACTTGGGCCATTTTTCAAAGGTCTCTTATAGTTGAACTTAGAGGGAAAATTGCTCTTTGGTGGAAATATGGTTTTTGGAATAGCATCTTGAAGATCTCCAGTCTTATCCATGGCATCTTACATTGTAACATACTAATGAGCTTTAACCAGACCCTTGAGTGGCTTTGCTAGTACTTTTGTAAACAAAAGAACTAAGAGAGCCTCTAATACATCATTAAATATAACAACCACCCTTTGAAATTCAGAAATGCAAGCTCATCCATATTTCTAGACTGCTTCAATTAAGCAAGATCCCTCAATGACATATCAGAATCCTTCCTATCAAACCTATTCACCCACCTTCTTGTGAACTCCTCATAGGTGGTTATAGTATCATGCCCCAAAATCCTTAATCCATGAAACCACGAGTCACTTGCAACCCCTTCCAAATGAAAAGTAGTCATTCTGATGGCATCCCTTTCAATCATTGGATTTAACTGAAAATAAGTATCTACATTAGAGGAAATTTCAACTCAAAATGGTCCTTTTAAATTTAACTCAAATTCCACATCATCATGTGTTAGCCAATGAAAATGCTTTAAATTTGAAATACCGTATAGGTCTTAAACACTTTTTTAATATAAATTTGGGGATAGGTATCATAAAAAAAACTACTTTTTATGTTTGTATTTTCAACATATCTCCCCGTGTTTTTACTCAAATTTTGATTGGGAGAGCTCGTTGGATGTGGAATTAAATTCCACATCCAATGAGTACCTACTCAGCATACTTTTGATGGACCCCTCTGCCCCAAAAACAAGAAATACCTGAAAAAACGTGATGATGACAACGAGCTCTCCCGATCGAAATTTGAGTAAAAACACGGGGAGATATGTTGAAAATACAAACATAAAAAGTAGTTTTTTTTATGATACCTATCCCCAAATTTATATTAAAAAAGTGTTTAAGACCTATACGGTATTTCAAATTTAAAGCATTTTCATTGGCTAACACATGATGATGTGGAATTTGAGTTAAAATACAAACAAAAAAAGTAGTTTTTTTCTTTTCTTCCTCCAAAATTAATAAATATTACTTTATTATTTTAACTATTATTTTATTAAATTTTTTTAGGAGGCCCATTTTGAGTTGAAATTTCCTATAATGGCTTTTGCACCCAAGAGCTAGAAGTGCATTTTGCAGATCCATCAAAGTAGGGAAGGGAAAATTTTCCAATGGTTCTCTACAACTCAAAATTTTGAGTAGGAATTCTATTACCTCCTCTAGATGTGACCTTGTCCTGATTGTCACAATACTCTTTCAAGGTCAAATGCATCTTTAATTTTTCGCTAAAGGCTATGTATTCTTCAAGTCAAACCTCCAATGGTGAAACTCCTTCAAACCTCATCTCAGTTTCCTCTACCCTATGCTCAAGAAACTTGGGCATAGTAAAACTTGACAACTCTTTGAATTCATGTGGCCTATTATGGGGTCCAGTCCTAGAAAATATTTTCTCCTTGAAGGTTTTCTTCTCCTCTTGATGAGAACCACTGTTGTTGCCTTCCCCTTCTTTCTTGACTACCAATATGGATAGAATGTCTCTTGTTTTTGTTTGTACTTGGGTAAATTTCTACATAACCTTCAACATGCTTTGTGCAAACATCTCATCCTTCTCTTCTCTACTTAGGACTCAGTCATCCATACTTCCTCTTTCTCCTTGGATCTCACCTTGGATGGAATTGACTTCCTCTTCTTCAACGATGAAAAGATCTTTAGGACTTCTGTGCTTTGTGTTGATATTTATTTTGGGACTCATCAAGGAATATCAAAAGAAGGTTTAGAGGACCATGCTATGATACCACTGTAATGTACCTAAGGTTGATTTAGGCACACTAAATCAAGCACATCTAATATTAATGTCCAATTCACCAAAAGAAGAAAGAATTATGTGGTAAAATGAACATAAAATTTACTAAAGTGACTTTGTTGCACAATGGAATATTTTCTCAATTGCATAAGGCTCAAGGATTGAATTTGTAAGGTCAATTACACGTCTTCAATTACTATAATGATCCACTCAAATTGTATTGATCATTAATTCCTACTTACAAAAATAATTATTCAAACAAGCTGTTGTGGCAAGGAGTTTTAACTAAATAAATTATCAAAGATCAGGTAAGTGAATCAACCAAGTAGACAGAGGGTCATGAAATATCAAGTCCCTATGAACAATGTGTTGGTTTCTTTGAGGTTTCAAGCATCATCGAGGCTGAAGTCTACTTCTAAGCTCCTAGGAGTCCCAACATATGCAAACTAGAACCTTCATTGTTCAATTCCCAGAGACTAGTGGAGAAGGGAATGGACTCAAGGAAGATTGAAGACCTATGTGGTAATTTTATATAATAGTAAAAATAATATTGTGTAGGTATGTAACAAAAATAGGAGGTTGTAATTTCTATACAAGTAAAACTAGTCCTTTGGACTACTCATAGGAATTGACTTCTGGGCGCTCCAAACATCAGGAGAGGGTCATGAATTTTGGGTTTTAAGCATGGAACCTCTACATCAGTGTATTAAGGACCTATTAGAATATAAATGAAGATAAATTTTGATAGTATGGATGATTAATGCTCAAAACAGTAAAACTAATCAATTCTATGTTGAAAACTAGACACGATAAAATCAACTTATATGAAACTTATTCAATCTAATTAAGATTTTCATAAAATTTGTAGAAAGGCTCAATTACATTAAGGAAAAACACATGGTAAGTTGAAATAAAACTCAGATATGGCTTATAAAACACCCTTTTCACAAAATACATCAGTACAGGTAAATGGAGACCACAATCACTGGAGAAATTGAATATTTGAATCAGAGACTTCTTCAACAACTAGAGAATCTCTAGATCTAATAGACTAACATTCAAACAACTATTATTAATGGATGGAGTCCATCAATACACATTCATGGAAGGAAAAGCAGTTGGGCCACACCTCCCGACTATGTCTAGGGGCACATCTCCCTACGACTAAGAATCTAAAGCTCTCATTTCGAATGACAAGAGTAACAAAAGATGTAAGTGGGGTGCACCATCATTCCTTTAAAGGAAATATGGCTTCATGCTCAAGCTTCCTTAACCAATGCACCCTCATGAGATGAATGTCAACTTGTTTGCTTTATCCTCCTTGTTTTTCTGCCTTTCCACTAACATGCCTTTTCTCCCTTTGGAAACCGCACCCTCCTTAATTCCACGGGGACTTCACTTTGTGAACCTCTCACATAGCACGTGCGATCGTGGAATATTAAGGAATACCCTTAATTTTGAGAAATATTGACCCAAACTCTTTTTATTGAAACCCCCTCCCAATACTTAAAACCTCCGCCCCATCCCTTTTTATACCTCAATCCTTATAAACCAGCCTAACCACCCCATCTTAAACCCCTCATCCCCCCAACACCTGCAATATATTGGTTTGATTTTTCATAATTTTAAAACCCACAATATGAACTAACGTGATAGGATATTGGTCAACAAGTGAAGCCCCTGTGCTTAATTCCTTCTTTTCAGACTGACATGCCTTTCTCTCTTTTGGAAATTGCGCCCTCCTAAAGTTGTTTTCTTTTCATGCTGACATATTTTCCTATACTTTCCTGCTTTGTCCTTGTTTTTCTATTTGACTGCTTTATGCTTCTTTCTATCCTTTTCCTATACTTTTTTATCTTCCTTGATTTTCTCAAGGCTTCCATTTAGGGTGACACTTCATGGGTCCACATGAACTTATGCGCCCCCCCCGCCATGCCACCTAGTACATCCACTCACAAAATTAATTAAATAGAACACATCATCAAGCATGCCACATGGAAGGGACATTACACAAAACATATACCTTATAATTTGTCCCAAAAATATTAAAGTCTCTTTAAAAAGTTCAAACTTAGATAGTTAAAAACATTTTCAATAGAAAAAAATTATACATTGGGAAACATCATTCAATTTCCTACATTTCATGGTTTTTACTCATCACAAGATTCATTGGGTCATGTAAGCTTAGGGATGCTTTTGTTTTCATCTAATGTGTGAGAAGAGACCCTCGTCAACTTGCACACACCCTTTAGTAAAAATGATATTTTTAATTGGAGAGATATTCTTAGAAGGAGACCAAGAAAATGAATTTGGTAAGTATTTATCAATATTTAATGAAATTATGGGTATTCTTTAATATAAATATAAATTGAAATAAAAATAAATATATTTATAAATTATCCAAATATAAATATAAATTGAAATAAAAACATAACTATAAATTATTATTATTATACCTACCGTGCAGGTATATAGTAATCGATCACAAGTCAAGCTGCGTTGACTTTATATTAGTTGGTGCATATTGGTGCATATGAAAAAGATTAAAATGTCTATTACAAAGTTAAACTTTGGAATATGAAAAATAGCAATTTTTAAATTTATTAAAATTGTATTTATTTGTGTTGCTACTGGTTAAGCAGGGCTGATGTCATCCTCGAAGTTTGTTATCTGGATTTGAGTCGACACCTGGTAACAATGACATCATATCGACTAGTGCACAGATATTTTGTTCTCCTGAATCCTGATTCTTCTATCAAAACGTGATATCATCTTAAAATTCTAAACCACTCGACGCCGCACAATGAGGAAGAGCTGACAAAATTCAATGACAACACCAAAAAAATAAATATATAACATGCGCAGAGGAAGGCAGGGCGAGCTAGTGTGAGGCAGCAGATTCAGTTCTTTATGGCTTCGCAAGGCTTGGGCTTTGATAGGTGATCAAAGCTCAAATCAATAATTAGATCTCCAAAAATGGGGCAATTTTAGCGTTTAAGAGCCATTTCAATCGTCTTGAATGCTATATTTCGATGGAATTGACGGCGTGGAATCAGCTTCTATTTCAAATGGCCGCCGAAAGGTTATTCCAATGCTCGAATCATCTCACAATTCAGAGTAATAATGATGCATTACGGCAGAATCCTTGGTCCAACGCTACCTGCACGGAATTAGGATGCAAACGCAATGTGAAACTCATGTCTTTCTAATCTCAGAAGGTACAACACCCGTTAACTCATTACCACTAACATCAATTTTGATCAACTATGAAGCCTGCCCAATCTCTGCTGGAAAGCTTCCAGAAAACCCATTTCTCTGCAGATATAACTCAGACAAATTCCTCGCATTTCCAATAGCTGGAGCAATCTCCCCTTCAAAAGCGTTGAAGCTAAGATCCAGAATCGAAACATGCGGGAATTCCCATATTCCCCTTGGAATTCTTCCTCTCAGCTTATTCTTACTCACACGAAAACGCAGCATACTCTTACAATCTCCATACGACTCAGGAATCTGACCTGTAAGCTCATTGTCGAGCACAAGAATATACTAAAGCTTGCCTCCACGGCACAAATCTGGCGGAAGGTTGCCACTAAGCTTGTTCTGTGAGATGTCAATCATGTTGAATTCAGACATAGATCCCAACTTTGGAGGCAACGGCCCTGTGAGAGAGTTCTGGTACATAGAAATACCAACTAAATTCTTTAACTCACCGAATCCTTCTGGTATCGGCCCCGACAGATTATTGTTATATAATTGTATGAAATGTAATTTTTCCAGCTTCCCAAAGTCTGCAGGAATTCTCCCACTCAGAATATTTCTGGAAGCATCAAAATCTCTTAAGGACGTCAAATTCCCAAGCTCTGGAGGAATTTGTCCCGACAAACGATTGTTGTAGAGCTCCAGCTGATATAACTTCATTAGCCTCCCAAGTTCTTTCAGAATTCTCCCCGTTAAGCGATTCATTGAGAGCTCTAGGTTCCCCAGCTCTGAAAGATTGCTCAAAGAAGCTGGAATGGAGCCATTAAAATTGCAGTTCGATAAATACAACCAACTGAGTCTCTTCAATCTCATGAGCTCCTATGGAATCGTTCGTTGTTTGAACTTATTAAAACCGATGCTAAGCGACTCCAGATTTGTCAAATTCCCCACAGAAACAGGAAACTCGCCCGAGAATCTATTGTTGGACGGGTCCAGGTATTTCAGAGCCTTCAATCCTGAAAGATCAGGCAATGACCCATTCAGAACATTGTCTTTCAGATTCAGTTTCTCCAACCGACTGCAATTCAACAGTTCAGGCAGAAAATTCCCATAAAGGTAATTCTGATCTAGCTCGAGGATTATCAAGCTCTCAAGATTGCAGAGATCAGGCAGAATACTACCACTGAGAGAACTTCCATGGAGATCAATACAAGTCACAGCACCTTCATCGTTACAATCAATCCCTCTCCATTTACAGGGAGAATCATCAGACCCATCCCAATCCCTAAGAGAAATTGTGGGATCCTCCAGAGACTCTTTCATTCTCAGTAGTATTTGAATTTGCATGTCTTGGTCTCTTCCCTCATCATGCTGCTGGCTAAGCATTGGCTAATGTTGCAGAAATAATTGAAGGGCAACTCTTCTTATATAAACCTTTTACTCGACGTTGCATCTCCAAAAATCTGCTGAATATATTTCTATAGAACAGAACGTACAACCATGGCCATCAACTCAGCTTCAAGCTGCAAACCTTAGTGATGACTTGTGGTGCTTCCCGTTTCTAAGTTCACAATACCATAGCTGATGATGAATAAACGTTGCCTGTTATTTCAAAGAATACTGTTCCTCTAATTTCTCTGTCTTGAAACTTTCATATGCAGAGCATGGAATGGAATACAAGGAAAAATACGATTCCATATTGCTGCTGTAAGATTGAGATGGCTTCAGACATTGAAAAAAATGAGAGACCGCCACCTTTAAGCTTCAAACATAGGAACTGATCGGTGAATGACACACAACATAGAGCCTTGCCAAGTGTTAGCGCACTTCAGAACAGTTGTGGAGGGTACTTATCGAGTTGAGGAAACATATACGAGGATATCATAAAACAAGTTCTGTTTTTATTTTAATATGCTCCCGCGAGGTGTAATTATATATAGGTTTGTTGGATCATCACTGGAGCGTCTTGATTCCCGTGAATTTATAGGTTAATTAGATCCCCGCTGGATTTTATATTTTTCATATACATGACATTATAATTTATTTTAAATTTTTATTTTTTATAAAAAAAAATTATTTTTTTATAAGATTTTGTCATAATATTTATATTTAATATTAAGCTTCTTTTATTAAATT
This sequence comes from Pseudotsuga menziesii, assembly GCA_001517045.1. Lineage (NCBI taxonomy): Eukaryota > Viridiplantae > Streptophyta > Pinopsida > Pinales > Pinaceae > Pseudotsuga > Pseudotsuga menziesii. The sequence continues at coordinate 28,274 of LPNX010523502.1, read as the reverse complement.
TTTAATGCTTAATGGTTAATGATGGAAGAATCATATTTTTTTTCATTTTTAAATCTTTTTTACTAATATAAACCACTATAAACCATTAAAATAAAGTCATGAATTTTTATTTTAACCTCGTTCCTCTTATAAATAATAATAATAATAATAATATGTATTACTAGTAGCAAAAGAAAAATAATATGTATTATTATATTATTATACCTGCAGCTAAACTATTTTTAAGAGCCAAGTACTAGGCATCTATGTTACTTATCTCAACTATTGGTAGTGACAAAAGCTCTCCTATTCACAAAAACAAGTTAACTCATTTTGGATCTATAATTTCAAGGACTTACTTAATAACTAATTAATTGATATACACATAGAATTATAAACAATGACACTTACAAGAAGTAACAAGTAATGCAACAACCTATAAACAACAAGTAATCTCACATAGAAATATAAGTACCATGGCAACAAGTAATACATTGTTTCAAGTTTGAATGTTTCATAATTTCTTTAACTTTTAACTTTAAACTATATACAATATCACAATAAAATATTTCTAAGAGGCAGGTATAAGCAATCTTGCTGCTATTTCACTTGTTTTAATATTATATGTTAGCTAGATATAATTAAAAATACAAATACAAATCTTTATATAAAATTAAAATTAAAGTTATTATCAATATCTACAATAAAAATAAAATTATTAAATTTAATTATAAATATAAATATTAGAAAAGATGATATTTTTATCAAAATATTATTATAATATAAATATAAATACCTTCCTTAAATTTTCCCATTTTAATATTACATAAGTGTTTTATGTTTTATTCTTAATTAGTGTAATGAAGTTAAAACTAAACAAAAACAATACTAAATTATATAAAAAAAAATTAAAGGATTTGATACTCTTTAACATATATATATATATACAAATCTTAATTAAGTTAAAACTAAACAAGAACTATATCAAATTATTAAAAAAAAAATTAAAGAATTTAATACTCCTATAGACATGAAAATTTTCTAATGATAAAAATTTTATAGGATAAATTTGATCGCGGAAAAGCTATATATATTTCAGCACAAGCTTTTCCGCGATCAAATTTATTCTATAAAAATTTTATCATTAGAAATTTTTCATGTCTATAAATTTGATCAGTCCCAGCTTAAAATAAATTTATGGTAAGACTCGTAAACTCATCTAAAGCTTAGATGAATGGCGCAGAGAAACTTTCTTACTTTCTTATTATTATGATGTAATTAAATATACTTTCTATAATTTATATGATCTTGGAGTGCTCGACTTTGATTGCCGTAACATTGATTTTATTATCCTCGCAAGATTGGATTCCACTATCATAGTGATGTTAAAAGCACAAGATACTAAGATTCGAAGAAGTCGAGAAATATGAAATAGTTACAGGTTTCAGAATTTCTGAACTGTAGTTTAGATGACATTAAGGTATGAATTTTGTGGGTGGTCCTACAATTTTGGTTAATTAATATTCACACGTAGATAGATAATGATAATATGATAGAATCAATATTCAAATGTCGATAATGATGATGAAAAATGAAAAGCACAGGGTCGAACAGACAACGAATAAAAGAACAACTGCAATGCCAAAGGCGTACCAGTTCTTGCTGCTGCTATGTGCTATTCGGCTCTGCTCTGCCTGCAACAAAATTATTTACTTCAATTGGATTCATAACAAATTCCTTGTGAGCATCTGAAGCCAAATATCGAATTGACCTAATATTAAGCATATTCCATCATGACAGACTAACACTTATACCGATTAATTCTTCACTTCGAAAAAGACATCAAGCAGAACACACTCTCGCCTGTGATTTGAAAAGACAACCAGCAGAACTCTCTTACCTTTGATTTGAAATTTACTTCTTTCATTTTCATATCAATTAAACCTACCACACAAAACTATTTATTGGTTAATGAAAATTCCAGATTTTAGTAGTAACATGGTTTACTAACCATAAGGATTAACTATTTATTGGTTAATGAAAATTCTAGATTTTAGTAGTAACACGGTTTACTAACCATAAGGATTAAAATTATTTGACTGTCTTTATGGCTTCTTGCTAAATAATGTTGGCTTTTTTTTTTCAGTTATTCTTTCTCTTTCAAGAGACGATGGATGTATATCTGAAAAGATAGTTATAATTTTGATCAGCTTTTGAATATCAAGTTACTTTTTTTTCTTCCTATGCTTGAAAATAAAAACAAAAACAAGTTACTTTTTTCTTAAAAAAAAACAATAAAAATTAAAAAAACTCACAAGACACTTTTAAAGTGTACTCTTGACTAAAAAATGCAAACTAGAAACATAATATTATAATTTAAAATTTAATATTATCAATTTAGCATAAATAGAATTAATGCAACCTAAAGGAAAATAGGATCCAACTTGGAAGCTAAGAGGTTGGATGAGGAAATGTATGGAGAAATTAAGTAAATATTAATTTAATATTTGGTTATATTATCTATTTGTGTTATTTATGTTATATGAATGTGTGGTTTTTCCATAAAATGAGTAAGTCTGAATTGAAATAAATAGTTATATATATTTTTATTTATCTTATTGATTAGTTTAATTAAGTTGAAAATTTTGAAAATAAAAAATAGAAGAAAAAAAATGCAATAATTATGCAACCTCATAAGAAAGGGCTTATTGATATATCTTAATACAAAACAAAATAAGGGTTTTCATAGTTTGGATAAGTATTATTATGAAAAAATGAAGCAATGATAAAAGTTCAATATGAGAAAGAACGATAGTGTGGAGTGGACTTTGTTAGTCATCCTGGACCATGGCAACTTTGATCTATACTTCCACTTGCTTCATGAGAGTATCCTACTAAGGGGTAGAAGATACAGATGCCAAGGTTGTTTCGTCTTCATAGAGTGATACTCCTCCTTCATGGTTTTATTCAAATATGAATTCCATGTAGCTTTTGCTTGTATTGACCATGTAATTGTGGATGTGCATCAAGGGCTCTGAGAAAATGAATGCATGAGGAGCACATTGAGAATGTGAGTGCATCCACCTTGTATCTATTGGATAGTAACTTAGATCACCTATTGCATTAATAGTATGTTGTGACCAAATTGGGTTGGTTGTTGAATGTGCAATAACCTATTCATCAATATCCCAACTTCTACATGCAAATCTTCAATATTGCCTATGGTAATTGAAGGGACATCAATGGTATCTTCATCAATAAGAACTTGATATGTAGCAAGTTCTCACTCAACTCAATGGTTTATTTGAACTAGTGAATCGTCTACAAGAGCTTGATGTGTAATAAGTTCTCCCTTACCTGAATGGTTAATTTGACTAGTGCATCATCTCTCATTAAAATGGAATCTAGCATGATTCAAATTATGTGTAGAATTCTTGGATACTTTCAAGAGACAAGAATCAACATTCTGAAACTGTGCATCCTCGAAAGGTTTTGATCCTTGAGCTAGGATCATCATAAGCTGAAGAAAGTTGAGAAAGGGATAAGAGGGAAGACGACTATTAATACTTTGATTAATACTACAAAGCCCAATAAATTATAAATGGACAAGACAAAGGCAGCACAACTAATTAATTGAAATAATTATGAGATTAGAGCTTGTAAAAACACTTTAATATTTAGGGTTAATTTTAATTTATTATAAGATTAGGGTTAGTTTTTTAAGAATTAAATGATTAGGGTTGATTTTAATTAAATATAAGATTAGTGTTAACTATATAAATTTAAATATTAAGGTTTATTTTAACTATTTGTAACCCTAATCTAAAGTTAATTAATTTTTTTAACCAAAATCTCATATTAATATAAAATGAGTGCTAATTCTAACTATTTTTAACTTAATCTAAAATTATTTGATTAAAACTAATCTACTAACCTAATATTAAACTATTATGTAACCTAAATTAATTTATTAAACTTGATCTAAAATTAGTTGAAATTAATATTATCTAATTTAAGATAATATTAATTAGATTAACCCTAAATTTATTTTTAACCTAAATCTAATTTTAACCCATATTAAAATTTACTTTTTTATTTTATTTTTATTTTTAAATTTCCACTTGGTGCATGATAGATCTCTAGGTATCATTAATATTTAAGCCTTCATGTCTCATTAAATTGTTATTATTGATCTCAATCTCAATAGCTTCCCCAACTTTCATTTTCCCATAGTGATAAACTTTAGTGATGATTTGGGACTTATCTATACATATTAGATACAAAGTGTCATGAGAATGTTCAAGTAAGGTTGATGGTTCGACACAATTATGCTTCAAATCGACACAATGTTCTTTAAGTATGATGTTCAATGATCTTCGAGGTTCACCTATATAATACTTACCATGAGAGCATGGAATTGTGTAAACGTCTTTGGATCAACAATATCTTTGGCGTGATCAAACAAGTTTCTAAGGAAATTAAGGGGTGAAAAAACCACTTTGATATTTCCCTTTTTAATATTTTTTTCTATTTTATTAGTATTTCCTTTGATATAAAGGAGGGTGATAGAATTTCCCTCAAAGGGCTCTTGAGAATTATGCCAGCACAAGGCTAATTCTTGGGTAGTTTTAATGCTCAAATTGTTGATCTCATTCTTTATTTGATTTCCTATTATCTCATCCTTTTTGTCCAAAGAGTCCTTCCATCATGGTGTAGACCTCAATTGTAGATTCATAAAGATCAATATGAGATATGAGGTCACAAGAAATCAGGAACCATATAAATTTGAATGCCTCATTCATCCTATTTAAAAAATATCATTTCTCCAATGTAGAATTGAGTTCAACTTCCTATCCCATAGTGATCCTATAAATACCCTTACTCCTCAAGATAATAATGGTTGTAGATTCCCACCCATGTAATTGAGTAATAATAACACTCTACGGTCGATCCACTTTATCTGTTATGGTTTCTCCTCATTTTGTTTTTTTCCTCCAAAATAAAGGTATGTTGCACTTAAATTCCACTTGGATTTGACGCCATTTAAAATCTAATAATCACCTGTAAGAGATCAAATACATCTACAGATCTAATAAACAACAATAAACTTAGCAATTTTGCAAGAGAAAAAGAAGGGAGAGAGTGAAATAGAAAAACCTTAGAGCAAAACCTAAATTCTCACTCCATAATTCAAAGAATGAATAATCTTGTAGATATAGGAAATTCAAATTCCTAAAAAGGGAAATTTGAATTGTACACTAATGCATAAGTACCGATTTGGGATTAACATAAAGATTAGATGTTCCAGAGTTAGCCATGCAATCTCTTAAGGACGAGTTAAGTAGCTGATAGCGTGCTCATAACTAACCCAAGATGACAAGTGGAGGCTTAATTTCCTAAAATCAGGGATCTTATCCATGCATAAATAATGCATGATAGGAATTTGATAAAAATAGTGAAGGAGAGAATTACTCTTCCTTGATTCATGGAATTAGATTCCTTGAATTACTGTGGGAACTCAAACCTGCAAGAGAGGATCCTAAAATCAAGGAATGTGCCCTCACAGGCTAAAAATAGTGGATTACACCCTTAAATCTAGAAATGAAGCACTCCCTTGGATCACGTGGTCAAATTTAGTTAAAATTGGACCACTAGAATCACCAGACCAATAGCTAAAGTGTCTAGCTGAAATATTAATGCTAAGGAGATAAACATATGCTATAGCAAGGATCACCTCTATCAAAGTCTTACGGAGAAGTGTTCCTCCTCCTATTTGAATTATTATGTTTGCAATAATATGGAGGGGTAATAATAAGGATGGAGGTTAGCAAATGCTAGAAAATATTATGACATAAGAAACTAGGAATGTCAATAATAGAAAAAGAGTGAGTCCTATGGGGATAAGGAGGATTAATTTATGCCATAACTTAATTTATAGAATAGAAAAGACTCGGTGAATTTTTTACCACAAAAACTATGGTCAATATTCCTTTTGATGCAATAGGAGGCACTCAATTTGGATCTTTCAAGTTTTGAATATATAACAGTTCTACCTAGAGTACCTATTTGAAACTAGTTTTAGGACTAGCAAAAAACCCAAACTTCAAACTTACAATCAACCAGGACCTGAGATTTAATTATAGTGAAAATGGCTCTGATACCAACTATTATGCACCAACTTCCCCAAAGAGGATAAATAAGAAAGAGAGAGTAATCCAATGCATTAAGAATGAAGTAAATAGATGAATAAGAATCCTTTTTGAGGGGTGAACCTCTTTTTATAGTGTATCAAATACATGAGACAAGATCATATTATTTTAAAACTTGGTCTCCTTTGTATATATATAGGAGACAAAGGCTACAATTACAATTAAGGCCCTAGTTAACCAATAATACTAATATAATAATAGAAATGTAATATATGTTGCAACATATAGGAATTAAGAAGCAATAATAAATATAAAAAAAATTACTATGGAATATGATCCCCCAGGGCATGGCATTGTTGTAGTTTAACACAAGAAGGAAGGCCCCTTTCCTTTGAATGTTTCAAAAAAGGAAAAAAACATACTCTGAAATATAATTTATGAAAAGGAAATGCTATCCATACTAGACACAATTAGGAAGACACTTCAAGGTAAGATAGATCATGATAATATTAAGTAATTCTTGGAGCAACAATTATGTTTATAAGAGAAACAAAAATGGGTTACAAAGATGTTAGGTTATGACTTTGAAATTATATGCAAAAAAGGAAAATAGAATATGGTGGGAGATGCACTTTCAAGAAAAGAAGATGGCACAAAGGGATTACTTTGTGCTATTTCCATTATGTAATATGATTGGATGAAAGAAGCAAGGATATATTGGAAACAAGATCACAAGGCATGCAAGATAATTCAAAAAATACAAGAGGACCTTAGTTCACTAGGTAAATTTGTGTGGAAGAATGATTCACTATGGTACTAGGATCACCTATATTTATGTAAGAATTCTCCACTCAAACAAAATATCCTTTTCTAATTGCACACTTCTCCTATTTTGATAACTTTTTTGGGTACTCCCTTTGAGTTTTTTCAATTATGGCAATCTTTTTGACAAAAATATTACTTTGATTTTATTTTTTCTGAATTTTTGCACTCTTTCAATTTGTAAATTTGAGCACATAGATCTGTAGAAAAATACACAACTCACAAAGTAGATCTCACAATTTACTAAGCAATTGAAGAATGAAACAGTGCAAAAATGTCTTGCAGTTGTGAATGCTTTCATTAATCAAAAAGTAATCCGATGATTAATTACAATGAAGTAAAATGGCTTTAATAGACACATGAAATTCGAATCCACATGAGGAAATTCGAATTGATAGACTCTACTTAACTGTAGGTAACTAAGACCTTGTCTAAATCACTGTCGAAGGACTCAGTAGTTAACTGACCTTGTATAAACCATAACCGGAGTTCATAGGAGCTCTAAAACACAACTCAAGTGTTACATTCAGTGTTGACTAAGGTTAACTGACTGTGGTAGGTGAGAAATGCGGCCCACATGAGTGCAGTCAAGTAAACCTAGCGCTAGCTGAATGTAGAGGACTAGAACTGAATGTAACTAACTCCTAACTTAGCTTGACTAGTCATTAACTAAAGTGAACTGACCTTGGTTGGTTTCGACACTCCCAGTGGCTTCCTAAATTGTAGGGATTGGTCTAGGAGGCTCCTAAACTGATGCACTCAAGTGCAATCAGTGGCAGTGAGCCTCAATTAGTGTTCCCCACACTTTAGTAATTGAAACATGTGCCCCAATTAGGTCAAGTGGACCCAATGGTGTTAATGACTATAAATAGACTGGATGGACTCCCGATTTAGATATGACTCCCAATTTATACATATGACCAAATTTGGACAAGGGAGGATAAATAATCCTAACACCCCCCCCCTGAATGCTAACTTGGAAAAACTGTGGGCCCTGGTAACTAAGACCATAGGTCACCCATTACATCAAATAAAATAAAGTAACTGCTTAATACAAGGAGTTGGGACAAAAACCACATGGGAAAAAATCCCTCCCTCTAGCTAAGCAGGTAGAATCAGGTCTCAAGTTTGAAAAACTTGAAAATATGTTGCTTCAATCTTCATCTCTGTGAGGTAGTGAAGCAGCATGCATGGTGTGTTGTGCATAGGTATTCTGGGGCTTGGCATGTATACTTCTCCTTCTTCTCCAAAAATGATGATGGGAGGAAGGAGGAATGTAACCTTTGTCTCTTGCTGAATGAAGAGGTGTATGATCATATCCATTCTTCTGAATGTAGTAAGACTGATCCCTTTCCATATGGAATCTTACAAGGAGTCTATTCCATCTCCCTGAAGGAGGTAAGATAGCATGACATAGTGCAATAGTCTTTCCTTTCTGAGTGTCAAGTGAGTTTCCAGTCATCTTCCTAGCTTCCAGTTTGGAAGTAGGGACTGAATCTAGATCTAAGTCACCGTGAATCTCAAGGTCATAAACTGATATAGATGGATCTGCAATACTAGTAGAAGTTGTAAAAGAAGTAGATGCAATGATTTTACCTTCCCTTGTAGGTGGCTGCTGAGAGTGCACTGGTTCTGAAGGAGGCATGAAATGTGAGAAATCATATGCTTTTGAAGCATGATTTGCAGTACCCTTTGCTATGATGCTCCTAGTAGAGATATCTGTGATCTCCACTGAGTTAGGACCAAAGATCACTCTCTTTGGAGATCCATTATGGGTCATCTAATAGACAGATAAAAGGTTTGAAGCTAGGGAGGGAACAAATAGCACATCTTTGAACCCTCCATGTTCAAGTTGGATAGAGCCCTTCCCCTTTGTTTTGACTTTACTGTTATTGCCCATCTAAATACTAGGACAATCAAAGGACTAAAAAGAAGAGAATTATTCTTTGGATGCAACCATATGGTTGGAAGCTCCAGAATCAATGAGGAAAACAGGTGCTGATGTGCAGCAAGCCTTCAGTGCATGTCCTTTCCTTTGGTATTCTTCTTCTTCTTCTTCAGAGTCATCCTTCCTTGTGCTAGAAGGTACAGAAATGTTGTGCTTTTTCAAAAGGGGAGCCATTTCATCAAGTTGTCTTCTCATATAGGAGCTTTCTGAATGGAAGCCCCTTCCACACTAAGAGCAGAGGACCTTGCCTTTGCCATTCTTCTTGCTTCTCTTCAAACCTGAAGGTTCTTTTGAATGCTCTTTCTTCACAGGGACTCATCTCTTTGCTTCCATTTGTCATCCGCTACCTTATCTCCTCTTGCAACTAGAGCTAGATATTTGGGAGATCGAATGATCCCCATTTGGATCAATTTATCATTCTCGGAGATAAGAGATTGGATGAAAGCATTAAGAGTGGGAATATTTCAATTTGGAGTAGTGAGCCTTACTATTTGGAAGGTGGATACAAATACTGAGTAGTCTGCATTGAGATTTGTGAGAATAGAAAGGATGAGCTGATCTTCATCCTTCTCCACTTTGCATTGCTTCAATAGATATATCAGGTTCTTGAACTTTGTGAATATTTCATTCAGAGATTCGAAATCGGATGGATTGAGAGTAATCAGATCATTTTCTAGCTGATGGATCCTCATCTCATCATGCTTATCAAATAGGGAGGCAAGCTTGTACCAAACTAGCTTGGGAGTCTTCAATTCTAGGATGTGGAACCAAAGATCTTTAGAGATTGAGAAGAGCAAGTGTCCATGGGCTTCATCAAGCCTATTCATGATGTACTTAGCTTTGTCTTTATCTGAATCTAGCTCTTCCTTTGTTTCTTCTATGAGTCTAAAGAGCCCTTTGGTGCAGAGCATTACCACCATGTCTGCCTTCCACTGGTGATAGTCGAAGGGAGTGAGAGGCTTTATTGGATGAGCCATTTTGAATGTAGCAGGAAGAACTGAGCTGCTGTAGTGAATACAGTGAGAAGAAAGGGCTGCTTGTAGCGAATGCTGTAAGAAAAGTTGATAACCTGTCACACAATCAAACATACAAAGTAAGGTCGACAGTCTGTACTTTTGGAATTTCCTTCACACCCATCATAGTTGATCGAGCAAGCTTGATCAACAATTTCCTAACTTGGGATATTAAGTGGTAAATTCTCCACTTCTGGTGCAGTACTGGAAAGAGAAATTTGCCAAAAAAAATGATCCGGCTGGAGATCCGACGAGGAGAGGAGTCTTTTCCACCGAGGCTCTGATACCATGTAAATTTGAGCACATAGATCTGTAGAAAAATACACAACTTACAAAGTAGATCTCACAATTTACTCAGCAATTGAAGAATGAAACAGTGCAAAAATGGCTTGTAGTTGTGAATGCTTTCATTAATCAAAAAGTAATTCGATGATTAATTATAATGAAGTAAAATGGATTTAATAGCCACATGAAATTCGAATCCACATGAGGAAATTTGAATTGATAGACTCTACTTGACTGTAGGTAACTAAGACATTGTCTAAATCACTATTGGAGGACTCGGTAGTTAACTGACCTTGTCTAAACCATAACTGTAGTTCATTGGAGCTCTAAAATACAACTCAAGTGTTACATTTAGTGTTGACTAAGGTTAACTGACTGTGGTAGGTGAGAAATGTGCCCCACATGAGTGCAGTCAAGTAAACCTAGCACTAACTAAATGTAGAGGACTAGAACTGAATGTAACTGAATCCTAACTTAGCTTGACTAGTCATTAACTGAAGTGAACTGACCTTGGTTGGTTTCAGCACTCCTAGTGGCTTCCTAAATTGTTGGGATTGGTCTAGGTGGCTCCTAAACTAATGCAATCAAGTGCAATCAGTGGCAGTGAGCCTCAATTAGTGTTCCCCACACTTTAGTAACTGAAACATGTGCCCTAATTAGGTCAAGTGGACCCAATGGTGTTAATGACTATAAATAGACTGGATGGACTCCCAATTTAGACATGACTCCCAATTTAGACATATGACCAAATTTGGACAAGGGAGGATTAATAATCCTAACACAATTCTGTCTAGAGATGTAAATGTTATTCTTTGATAATTTACATTTTTGGTTGAATTTTTTATTTAGATTTTACTTTAAAGATCAATAATACTTTTTCTTCTAAATCAAAATCACAAAATTTGAAAGTCCTAAGATCCATATATGACTTGAATTGTTTCTTCTTCGAAATCCTTTGTTGTGGGGTTAATCCTTCACTTTATGCACCCTTCGCCATTCATTTTAATGCACTTGAAAGTGCATTTTTATCCCAATGAAAGTACCTAATAAGCACTATAATTATAGGATTGCAAGGTTAGATGGACACTTTTATTGGAGTTGAAAGTGAACTTTCACCTTCAAAAAAGTTAAAGTAGTTCACTATAATGCATTGTAGAAAAATATTTTGAATTTTTTTGGAGTTGAGGGTGAACTTTCTCCTCCAACCAAAGAAACATTTCCTAGCCTAGGGACATTGTGTTGTAGTGGAAGATTTTTTACTTTCATTGGAGTTGAAAGTGCATTTTTCCACTAACGAAAGTGAAACATCCTTATGAAGTCCATTCTATTGTGGGGGTAAACATTTTACTTTTTCCACAGTTCAAAGATAACTTTCTCCTTTGAGAAAGTGAAATATTGTCACTAAGGTTTATTGTATTTTGGTGAAATATTTTCACTTTTTCCAAAGTTGAAAGAAAAGATTTTCCTCCTAAAAACGTATAACTTGTTTCCCGATTGGTTATAATGGAGGAAGTTCATGGTTTCATTCTGAAATATAAAGATATTTCCAAGTAAATTTAAAGGGTGCCACCAAAAAACCGTCTGTAGTAGAGTAGACTCCTTACTTATGAAAAATGAATGTGATGGGACTACTCTAAAGATATAACAAAATATCCTCTGATAAAAGAATAATTATGGGCTGTTCTCATCACTTTTGACTAGTTACTAAAGTGACTAGTTTCCTTCATGATTCTTCACTTTGGGTCTAGTTCCTCACTTTTCCTAGCATTTAGAGTTTATTCACGCCTCTAATAAAAGAAATGAAGCTTCTCCAATGGATTGCATTGTTGATTCTAGGTTAGTTCAATAATTTGTGTGGGGTTCAACTACAAGTTATATTTTGATGAAAGTGGGGATTCTAGTCTTAACCACATAATTTCAAAGTACAAAAATTACATCATGGATTGATTCTAGGAATTTAATGTCCATTTTTGTATTTTTGGAGAAAATTACAATTTGGGCATTTTCAAGCTTGACTAGTCATGACTCTAGAGGGTTCCAACTTTTACCAAATGGTCCCGAATTTGAATGAAATGGTATGGTGAGTCTTAAGAAATACCAAGGAGGTTTATGGATACTTTTTATCTGAATTTATACTTCTACAACCTTGTTTTGGGTTAAGGAGAAACAATGCAAATTTACTAGGAAAAAGTGGTCAACTAGTCCTTCTTGGTTTGGTTCCAAACACCCCCGAACATTTACAAAATTATTACGGAGGGATTATATGGGATTTAAAAAATAATAATAGACCTCATAAAATCAATTTTTGAATCATAAATTCATTTTTACATTTTACTCAAGTTTGCACAACTTTGGCCAATTTCTAGCTTTAGACTAGTGAAACCCAGGTTCACCCAAATGCACCCAAATGACTTAAAATTATGTATGGAATAGATTGAGGGGTATTAGTACATACTAATGAATAATATTAATTCTCATACACTTTCCAATTGATTCTGAAACTTTATTTTGTCCATAGGGAAAGAAGGAAAAAAACACTAGGAAACCGATGTTAAAACCCCCAACGGTAGATGACACTTTTGGATTTCCAAATGCAGTACAGACATACCAAATTTGAGAGAAGAGTATGGGGATGGATATAAGACATCATGGGCTTTAATTAACCATGAGTATTATCTCTGTAAACTAATTTTATAGTGTAACATTTGCATCATCATTTTAAGGGAAATCGCTTATGGGGAAATGGCATAACTAGCTCGATTTTGACATATGAAAGGTATATTTAAAGGTTCATATCAGTATGTGAAATATATATAGAATATACATAATAATAATTTATTCCCAAATGGTATTACACATCAGTGAAATCCCTTCATACAATTCTGGTATACAACTCATTCAATATGAGAGTCAAATACATGAAAGCTAGTGATTTAATAGCATGGAATTGCAAGAGTTTCACATATGGATTTCTTGGATTTCGAGCCATGGAACATAGGTAAATTAAATTAAAGAGTAATAATTAATATTTTTCTATCACAAAATCATCAAAATAAGATAATATCCCTCATACAAATCTTATATAAAACTACTTCAAGATTGAAGCCAAATCCATGAAAACTAGTTATTCAAGAGCATGAGGAATGCAAGCCTTTCGTACACGTATTTATGATATGTTGACTTACAGATAATATTTAAATGATATTACAAATACATACATCATATACCCAATATTGGGTATCAAATTTCCTCATCAAAGTGCAAGCACCACTCCAACAAGTGCGCCATCAACATGAGAGTGTGGGGAAATGGATAACAAGGAATGAGAGAATAGGGAGATAGATGAGAATTTTACTGTATGGAACTTCAACCTGTAAAAAAAATCCTTCATTAATATCCAATGAAAGGTATTTATGGAATCTCCATCAACCAACTTGGAAATGAATTCAACTCCCTCGAAATTGGTTCACAAGCAGGGAGAGTGAACACTCACCGTGCAATGGACAAGAAAAAGCTCTCCAAAATGAAAAAGACCAATTAACAAATGATAGAAATATATTATAATTCATCATGAAATCCTTTTATTAACTTCATTAGGACTCCTAAGGTCTAATTTCCCTCCATGGGATTACTCCAACTCATCTTTGTGGTTTAGTAACTCTCATGACACTTGTCTTCCTCTTCATGCTCCAATTCATTCCCCAATTCGAATGACTGCCTATAACTCCCAAATTCAACCTCTTGGTGTATTCTTTTAGCCTTGTCATTTCATATTTTTCATATTTCTGCAATCAGGTCTGAATTCGTCATACTTTTCATAGAATATTTCATCGTTTGTTGTCATAGAGTGCATGTAATCTCCTTCCAAGTGGCACACCTTGTCTTCTAGTATATTCCTCTTACATGGAAATTACTCTCCTTTAACTATTCGAATTCCTTAGCTCATTATATGATATTTGACACCACATCACCCTCCAGTAAGTTACATTACTCATGTGTTCGAATTTGGATGAATAGCATGCCAAGTGTGTGGGGAATCTAGTCATCCAAAGGCTCCACAAGCTTCCAAGTGTCTTCATGAACCCATGCCACCTTATTTTATAAGAATTTATAATTTATGTGACCCATTTAAATGTGAATATGGTAAACTAAAGTCCTTTTGGGTCCCATATCTTCTTATTGCAAAATGTATGTCTCCATCTCAACCTAGGGAACTAGTAGGTTGCTGGAACATTATTTGCAAGTAGTCTTATTTGGAAATTATTTAATTGGGTACATGACAAGGAAAGTGACTCCTACTCATTGTGGTGCATATAAAATTTCTGCTAAAAGCAATCCAAATTTTAAATTCATAAATTTCCCATCCTACATTTATTATGATGAATTAATTTGAATCTTAGCAAAACTTCATAATTCAAGAGCTAATTATAATTGTTTGTGCATTTGGATCTATTTAAATATAGAATGAATGTAATTATTTCAAAAAACCAAATAGAATCTTCTTTCATAGCATAGTTGTAAATATGGGTCAAATTTTTTATGAGTAAGCTATATTTCCCTCAAGTGTAGCTAAGTATCTTGCAATTCAACTTCTTATTTTAATTTTTTTTTTCTATTGCACAATTGTATTTTTCCTTCTATTGTTTTCAATATTTTTCTTCTTAAGATTTAGTATATAAAATTGTTGCAATATAGAGTAAACCTACTACTCCATCCTAATTGTCTTTGAGATAATTTTCTTCTCCATGTTAGATGCATATAACATATCCATTATTCAACCAATAATATCTATTCCCAAAATCCCAAAGTAATCTCCAAACACTAAGAAGAAAAATATTAAAATTTATACACTTTAGATAGTGAGATGGAGGAAGGAACATACTCCTTTTCACTAGTAATTTACATAGAAAAATCTCACAAATCCTATCAAATCAGTTTTTGAGGATATATAAGTTTTCATTAGTAAACAACTAAGTTTTCATCAATTGCAAGATATTTTCATAATATTCAAAGAAGAATATTGTGTTGATGTGGATCCTGATTGCTATGAACCAACAAATGTAAATGTGGTTGGTAATGTTTTCTTTAATATTAGAATATCTCACTTACACAATATTGATTCTAGAACCCTTTGTTACCTCATTCAAAAGTAATTGAGTGGATAATTCAACATAGTGATATAGAAAATGGAACAATTATTAATGATAATGGATAGTATATTGCTTAGTCCTAATAAGAGATAATGGATAGTGTAGGGAATTACTAACCATTCATATAGACCTTTCCTAGTCTTGAAGGCGGTCTTGTAGGAGACTTTTTCCTTCATTTTCACCCAGTGGTTTCCTAATGTGAGATCCAACTTGATGAAGTACTTGGCATGTTGCAACTGGTCCAATAAATCATTGATCATGGGTAGAGGGTACCAATTATTGAGTGTGATCTTATTCAATTCTTTGTAGTTGATTCACATCCTCCAAGTGCCTTCCTTCTTGGGTACTATGATGATAGGTGACCCCCAAGGTGAGTTGCTTGGTTGGATCATGCCCTGCTCCAATAACTACTGCAATTGTGTCTTTATTTCATCTACTCCTATGGAAGACTATCTATATAGTCTGATGTTTGACAATGGAGAATATGGAAATAACTGCATCTAGTACTCCACATCCCTCTTAGGATGTATCCCCTTATGCTCCTAGAACACTTCTCTGTATGCCTACAAAAGGATCTCCACCTGGTGTTTCTACTCTTTTTTACATCCCTCCAGGGGTTCCTGGTGTCTACCATCTCACCTTCTTGTTGATTTTGTATTAAGAAAATAAACACAAACTTCCTACTATAAATGATCATATTTTTCACTTGGTTGGAACTTACCAAAGAAATATTTGATTTACCTTTGTGCACATTGATGATGAACGATTTTATGTCCCATATCAATAGGTATTGGTTGGATGTCATCATCAATATTGCATCTCTCATATACATTTAGGGGATTCTAAACACTACACCAGAAACATCAATGGTTACTATGTATATCTATGCTTCATCAATATACTCTACACTTACAAAAAACTTGAGCTTCCATTGTTTCATTACTCTAAGTTCTACATCCCTATTTACCCAAGGATAAGGACTAGGATGATCATGTACTTTGAATCAAAGATTACATACCTGATCCTTTTCTATGAGGTTTCCCTGCAAACCAAAATCGAATAGAGCATCGATCTTGTTATTCTTAAATTGTATCTTAATGTGGAAGAATTTAAAAATCTCTTTCTCTTCCTCATGGTCAAGGCTACTCAAATTCACCTCGTTCTGCACTATGGTACATATAATCTTCTCGTTCATTAAATCCCATTTTCTTCCTATCTTCTTTCTTGAATCCATGGATAAAATGTTCTTCTTCATGGAATCCTTCTTATGCTTCTTGAGGTTTAGCTCAGGATGTAACCTCCAAAAATTTTCTTCAATGTGGCCATCAATGTTACAGTGGTTAGAGTGGTTTTTCAGGTCCTTTCACTGTTGTGTGGTGTTTATAGTCTTCTTCTCCTCTCTGTTCCACTTCTTCTTCCCCTCTTTGGTAGCATCTTGGATCTCTTTTTATTTTAAATTGCTTGGTTGTCCTTTCTTATAGTCCTTTGTTTTCCAAGTTTTGTGCTTGTACACATGATTCACCAATTGACTTGGGATTGAAGATCATGCCCTTCCTCCGTCTGTGACTATGTACACCTCCTAGATACTTGAGGAGTACATGTGTGTTCTTAAGTAAGATACCCAATGTAATATCCATCTTCATGAATTCGATGGTGTATTCTTCCAAACTATACCCATTCATTTTCCTAATCTATCGCCCACATATCCAATGTTCCTCTACATACTCAATATGATGAAAGTCTACTCGGAGAGAGGCATTCCAATGCTCATTTGATGAGCCTTTTGTAAGTTTTCATGCACTAACAATGGTGCTATGGATATAATAATGATATATGAGATTTATGTTGTTCAATAGGGTTTGATAAACCTATTATAATAATTATTTTAATATTTGGTAAGTTACAAAAGCAAATTTCACCTTTGTTTGCTTACCTATGATCTTTAGCTAGTTAAATTGACTAGTTTTACTATTTCTGATGCCATGAATTCTCTGTGTGCCCAAATTTCATATTTTAAGTTTTTGTAGGTCATAAAATCACCCAAAAACCAAATAAAACTTAGAGAACCATATTTAGTTGATGTATAGTGTTTGGAATACCTCCTCTGTGCAGGAAATCTCTAAGCCAATTTTGCTAGTTTTTCCTAAACACACCCAGACTCTTCTGAACTGTTCCCAAACTTTTTAGACCTGAATAAATGGATTTTATATTACTAAAAAGTGAGCTATAAACCTCCTAATCCTTCCTTATTCTTTGGTCTATTGGAATTGACCATTAAGGTCTTAGTTTGTACCAATTGGGATCTCTAGAATCTTGGTAGTATAATTCATCATGAATGATGCTAGAAGGAGAAAAGGTTCCAACATCCATATTCTTAGGGATCTGAAATTTCAGTATCCAAACTTTTCTTTTGGTTTCTCCCACTAACCCTCTGCAACTATCAATTTATTTCATCACTACTTATGCTTTTCCTTGTCGAAGGATGTGCTTAATATTTGAGATCTGATTTAGATCGGGGATATTACAGTGGTATCAGAGAACTTTCCGCCACCCCTATGGAAATTACTATCCCAATTTGAATAAAATTGAAGTCGTGTCCTACTCTGATGATGACTATGATGAGAAGTATGAAGAGTATTGTAGATAGTATGAAGAAGAAACCCTTTATGTTGATGGATTCCTACCAATAATTGAGGATGATGACTTCTATTATCCATCATATAGATAAGAAATCAGGTATGAGCCTTCAATGGTTAATAAATACTTGGAAAAGGTGATAGAAGCATGTGAAAACATGCCTCACCGCTGCTAGGAGCATCTAGCTTTGGGTAAGGAGATTTTTGCAAACATTTATTTCAAAGAATATATTTATTGCAAGTATGAGTTCTAGCCCAATAATGTTGATGAGAATTATTTCAATAGAATAAAATAATCCATAGAGGAACCAAGTTTTTCCACCTCTCTGAGTAGAAAAGAAGAAAGAGGATCCAAAGGTGAAGATTCATCAAATCCATATGCATATTCAAGCATTATGAGATTGTTTGGTTTTTCTTTAAAAAGAGCTTCTAAAAGTTATGATATGAGTACCATTCAAGATAGATAAGTCTCAAGTGTCATGGAGAAGAATATAAATGAAGTAGAGGTAGATATTCTTGAGGTGGAGTGCAAGTCGCTGCATGGGAGAAGAAAGTGAAGATGAATGCACTTCCACCTTCTTTGTGGGTGATTTCCAAATCACTTCTAAGGATGTTGGTTCATGTGAGGTTTGTGAGAAATATTTTGGATTAGAACCAAAATAATATTATAAGTTAGATTTACAGTCACCTCTTGATCCTCATAATTAATAAGAATACAAGTCCACACCACTTTAGTGTGAACCCGAGAATTCGGTGGAAGAGTAGGACACCATAGTGACCTTACATGAAGATGATGAAGATGAAATGCCAAGGTATGATGTTCTTTATTATTTTTGAAAAGATCACATTTCATTGCAACCTTCAGAGATACCCTTCACTTCATACAATGGAAATGATTTTGCAACAGATTCTAAAGTTGGTCGGTATGTTTAGAATGAGATCTGTGTTGTGGATCCATGCAACGAGTAAGATGATATTATGTGTTAGCTATTGGAAGGAGGATTTTGTGTGGATGATCTTATTTTTAGTGGATCACTAAAGGAGGACAAAGAGACATTTATGGGAGCCATGAATAACTTTTTTGACACCAATTCCATGGTGGAAAGATGTTGTTGGAAAGCTTCTAGAGGAGAGTTGGAAAAAGAAGAATTTATGGAAGAGTTCATAGCACTTAAAGAAGGCATGGTCAAGATGAAGGAGAGATACACGAACTTACTATCTAACAGATATCATCCCCTCATGGTGACTGAAATGTACCATTGTGCATTCAAGAAGGAAGCAGAAGAGTCTGAAAGGCTCCATAGAAAATGGGAGGCTACATATGCTTCCTTGAAGATAAACAAAGAATATCTTCAAGAGTCAAGGTTGCAGAATGATCAAATTCTAAAGGATTTTATTGTGCCACACCTTTCATTTTGCATGGAAGGAAATGCTTTGGGTATAATGGAGGAATCTCATGTGGAGGATGAACATGGGAAAAGTTCATATTTGCAAGTGTTGTGGAAGGAAGATACCATAGAATATATTTATTAGACACTTGTCTCATTACAGAAGTACATTCAAGAGGATTATACCATTCATATATGCAATAAACTAAACATATTTGTCCAAGGATTGGATCAGTGAGTACATAGTGTAAATTGAGACCCAAGGATGCAGAAGTCTAGCTTGCAAATGTAAAGAATTTTTCTTGAGGCATGCTTTGGAAAAAGGAACCCATGAGATTCCTATGTGGAAAGGATATTTCAGTTCATAGGATATGGCTGATTATATCCCTTGTAGATCAGAAAGCAAAAGTTCTTATTCATCCATTGAATGGGTGGATAGATGCTTCATTGAAATGGATACTTTGGGAGGTAAAAATTTTATTTGTTTACACGATGAAATTTTGTTCTACCTGACACTACCTCAACATGGGTGTAGCCAAAAAGAAATATTATGTAGCCACTATACATATCCTATTCTCATGCCTCCATGGATTGGGTGTACCACTACATGGAATATTTTGAATCACCCAATAAGAAAATTCCAACCTGCATTCATGGAAGGTTGAAGTTATATGTTCATGAAAGAAGAAAATTGGCACAAGGTGAGATCCGAGCAATTATTGAGATTGAGAGGAAGGATGAAGAGTTATTAGCTATAGGAAATATAGCCGAGGATATGACAATTAAATCAACAAGACAAATCGATTATCCATTCATGAATTGGGTTGGTAAATATATCATTGAAATGGAGGATCAAGGACGAACTAGAAGTGCTTGCATCAGTAGAGGGTTGTTTGACATGCATGCCTTGAATGGGAAACCTCATGAACTGCCCTTATGGTTGGTATATTCTTCTCTACATGAAAGTAGAGTTGTTTGGTAGGTAAAGTATTTTTTTGTTTCTGCAATATTTTTTTTTCTAACTGACATTGTCCTAGCAGGTGAGAATAAAAAAAAACTTATTTTTCAATCATTATATACCTCCCATACACATGCACATGACGTGCATTTTGATTTTCTTGTGCTTGAGGAGTTTTAGGTCAATAAAAATGAAGAGAAAGCACTTGTTCATCACCAAAGAGATTATGAATTTCCCTTAGAAGACAATTAAACATTTTTGAAGGAGCACATGATCACACTTTCACTAATACATCCAATGGAGGAATTTGTGCATCTATTAGCTTGATGGATGAGTATTGCAGAGAGTTGGTTCACAGTTCTTCAAATCACACTTCTATTTCATCCACATCATGTGGGGATGGAAATTGGGTGAGCCGGTTTTCTCTGTTGGTGCCACAAGAGGAGCATGAGAATTCCACTCTTCCAGTTAATGGATTGATGGTAAAACCATGTGGTTTGACAAGTGTACCAGTAGTAGTTGAATTATTCCCACATGGATCAATCAGCATGAGAGTTTTTTCATCCATTGATTGGGTGGCTAGACACATGATTGAGATGTGTGCCGCGGAGGGTAGAAATCTTGCTTGCATCAATGGAGGTTCATTAGACATGTTAGGAAAAATTGTGTGAGTAGTGGCATGAGAATTTATGGCTGCTATATGATGCTATTGGTATACATGGAGGGACATGGGATAAACACCCATTTCTTCATAGCAACAATGATGTGAGTTTCAGTGTTAGAATGCACATGTATTTTCATATTTTGGAGAGGCTCGATATGATTTGGCCCCACTTTGAGAAGTTCCATGCTTGGTGGGAGAGTCTCAAATATGTTTAGTTTGGAATGGGGAGTGATCAACTGCCAATGTGGTGGTATGATTTTGACCTCCTTCCTAATGATAGGTTCTTTCAATTGGTTGTGATATTTTGGAGGATGCAGTTGAAACATTTGGACCATGACATTTATTTGAATGATAACTTTCCAAAAGTGGCAGGAGAATTTAGATATCTATAAAGGAGGCAGCGAGATCCAGAAATTATACTCAGGTATCTTAACTGGGTGAAAACTTTGTGGAAGAAGGTTTATTTATTAGGGGAATAACTATAATCAGAATGGTGCAGTGGAAAGGGTTTCCCAGTGAAAATCCCACTTGGGAGGGTGAACAAATTTTATAGCACCCTTGATTGATTCTACTTGAGGACAACTAGACTTGGGAGGGGAGAACTATCATATTCCTTCCATAAAGGAAATTAAAGTGTTTACCTTGTCTGTTCCTAGGTGTTTAAACATGAATTAAGTCATTTTTTCCTAGGATTTTTTGATAAATCAATACTATTGAGGCATGTAATAGATTAAATTTCCAATTCTGATTTTGTATGCAATTAATTATTATGAAAAATAATTAATGTGGAAATGAGTTGTAAATTTTCTAGAAGACAAGAGGGAACACTAGGAAATCCAACTTTCTTAGAATGAAAATATGGAAATAGTGCAAAAGAAAGCAAAATAAAAATGTCATAAAAAAGAGAACAACTCTCACAAACAAGGAAAAGCAAGGCATTTTTCAAAATAGGAAAATGCAGAAAAAAGTCAGCCATAAAGAAGGTAACTTTTGGTTAAGAACGGCACAGTTTCTACTTTGGTTGAATGATGCAAGCAAGGAAACATCACCTAAAAGCTAGACTTTCTAATCTCCTTAAGGAGGAACACTCATGGGTTAGGGTTAGGTTTAGGGTTTGAAAGTGGATAACTTGCTCAACAGGTTGGATGACTTGCTCAAAAAGTCACTCAGTCTATAAAATAATTCTCCTAACTAATTTAAACAAATTTTGATGATTATTATGTTCATGTTGAGTGAATCATAGCTTCCTTGTCTAAGTGATGTGCCTCAGCTACCTTGGGTGATGCGCCCTAAGATTTCCTAGTCTCTTTTATCTTCTATTATATTATTCAATGAAACCACAAAGAGACAAGGAGTAGCCATTGGATACCAATATAAATATAAATATCAGCCATTCATCCTTGGAAATCAAATTTTTGTGGAGTATACTTCACTTATTCTCTCAGGAATGTAAGATTAGTGTCGAGTGTTAGTTTCAAGCCTCTACTCTTTAGTATTGGGCACCATTGAGGGAGATAAACTCCTAAAAACTATTTATGAGCTTGTAATATTCTTATTAACATTATTATGTATGATACACATCAAAATTTCTAATCCATTGGATCGTAATGCCAAATTTTTAGTGAGAGGGGCATTCCAATGCTCATTTGATGAGCCTTTTCTAAGTTTTCATGCACTAACAATGATCCTATGGATATAATAATGGTATTTTAGTTTGATGTTTTTCAATAGGATCTAATAAAAATCTTATAATAATTATTTGTAGATATGATAATTTACATAAGTAAATTTCACCTTTGTTTGCTTACTTATGTTATTTAGCTAGATAATTTTGAATAGTTTTACTATTTTCAATGCCATGAATGTTCTGTGTGCCAAATTTTCATTATTTAAGTTCATATAGGTTATAAAATCACCCCAAAACCAAACGCAACTCACATAACCATATTTAGTTTAGGTCATACATTGTTTGGAAGACATCGACTGTGTAGGAAATCTCTAGGCCATTTTTTCTATCTTTTCCCAAACACACCTAGACTTTTCTAAACTATTCCTGAGCTATTTAGACCTACATAAATGGATTTTATATTACTAAACATAGACCTATAACTCTATTAATCCTTCCTTAGACTTTGGTATCTTGGAATTGAGTGTTAAGATCTCAGTTTGTACTCTTTGGGACTCCCAGAAGCCTAGTAATAGACTTCAGTCTGGCTGATGCTTGAAACCTAAAATGATCCGTAGGAACTCAAATTTAGTGCATTAAAAGTTTGTTGTAGAAGAATGCGTGTAACAGGTTAATTAATGGAACAGCAGTAATAGAAAATTAAATGCTCGGGACAGGAATGAAAAACAAGACTGATAAACAGATGTCAAGCAGAAAACACAGAACCAGAGTCACCAACAGAAATTGATAATGGATTTCATCCCCTCCACTGGGCTACGTCTCCGGGTCCCTATCCAATGGGAACCGATCCAATTAATTCTTTTAAAAATGGTACAAATGGTTCTGGAATCTACAAATCAGTTTAGCAGTATGGGCAAAAGTATCCAAGATCTCTTCTCTGGAATAATACAAATTGGATTTCGAAGCAAAGGGAATCCAAATAGAATAGAGAAGACAGATCGACTCTTGACAATCACAGAAACTAGGTATCAACAGCAAAGTCTTTAAGACCTACTCTATGAAAGTTACAAACTGGACTTCAACAATCAAAGAAGCCAAGTAACAACTAGGGATGGTCGACTTCAAAAGCATGTGGATCCTTTTTTTCAGCAAAACTTTCCCAGCTTCTATAAATCAGAAAAACCCCATTCTCTGTGCTTCTTCATGAACTCTCCTTTATACTCTTCTTTGCTGTTACAATGGGAAAAATGCTCAAGAACATGACTGTTCACCTCCTTCTGCCAAATTCCCTCAACTGTTCATCTCCCTATCAACGTGGCATCATACGACATCAAGATCCTACAAAAACCATTTCTTAAGCGTCCCCGCATGACCACTTGCAGGGTTTAAGTCGAAAGGTTGAAGTCATCTGCTCATCCGTCATTGCAGAAGAGGATAAGCAATGGTTCCAACGAATTCTATTTCAATCGGCTATCGGCTGGTTTTCAAGTCGAAAGTCTTAGTTACTTTGGCTTCCGCCATTGCGGATGGCGCACCACTTCTTCTTCCGATCCCGTCGAGCGATTTCACCGATCTTTTAAGTTTTTGGGCTTCCGCCATTGCGGATGTGGAAGCATTCCGACTTCCGATCCACCTGAACGTCTGTTATTCTTCCGCCGTTGCGGCTGCGGAAGCGTTCCGACTTCCGATCCACCTGAACGTCTGTTAGGCTTCCGCCGTTGCGGAAGAGGAAAGGCTTCCGAGCCCCACTGTTGCGGAAGGGGAAAATCATGGAAGCTTCCGCCGTTGCGGAAGGGAAATGCTTCCGACCTTCAATCTACAGAAGGAGAAAATATTGGAAGCTTCCGCCGTTGCAAAAGGGAAATGCTTCCGACCTCCGATCTGCGGAAGGAGAAAAGTTTGGAAGCTTCCGCCGTTGCGGAAGGGAAATGCTTCCGACCTCCGATCTGCAGAAGGAGAAAATATTTTGAATTCCGATCTGTGTATTTTGTTTTGCCATCTGATTTCTTCAAATGTCATTTCTATGAACCATGTACCATATTGGATCTTTCAAAGGAATAATTCGCCGGATCAATCCTCCCCATTGGAGAGCTTTTGGACCACCAAAAGCCTGAATTATTCTGCAGGTAGGTGAGGGTACCACTTCCTCACCATTCCAATCTCCATACATCCTTCCTTGCTTAGAATCTGCATATTAGTCTCCTTGTCCATGGCCAAATGAGGTTCATACCATTTAAAATTCTTCACATATGCAACTGGAGATAAGCTCAAACAGAAAGAACGTTTACACTTCTTTTCAAAGGTCTCAAAATGATCATAAACAAAATTGATATTTTTACCTTTCAACCTTCCCTTGATGATCTGCAACCAAACTTACTTTTCAACTTCAAAAGGATGATGATTTGCATGTCTGGCCTTGCAAATTACCTGACTCGTCTCCTGTTGTTCTTGCACTATCTGCTGCATTGCTTTCTTTGCACCATGATGTCCAACATCTTCTGTGCCGAAAGAAAAGTCTACATGTGACTTCAATAGATAACAAAATCAAGTCTCGAAAGGATATTTAATGCACTATATGTGCTACAACTGTTCACCCTGAACCTTAGGATGTTCATCACAATAATTTTGAAGAAATTGAATAATCATCCAATTCATGCCAAGATTTGGAAGAGGCATGCTTTTCTACAACTGCACTTCATGATGTACATCTCTATTAAGTGATAATATTTCAGGTCCCTGAAACAAAGCACCATACTCGGGAACACTTTTAATTAATTCAGTTCCATGTTCCACCAATGATTCACCTTTAACAGCCATTAATGCAAACTTCCTACTAGCATTCACTATCATTTTCATTTGACTTGTAGTGACTAATGCTATATTTGTTTTCATACAATGTGTACGAACAATGTATTCCATACCACCTTTAAAAAGATGATATTTGTTCTTCTCTCTATAAAATACCGCTTTCCGATCATATAAATATGGACTCCTAAGTACAATTCCACAAATTTCAAGTGGCACTACATCCAGTTCTACCTCATCCATAAACTTTTCAGTGATTGCGA
>LPNX010523461.1:167100-209641 GCA_001517045.1 Pseudotsuga menziesii | reverse complement strand
GGATCAACGTTATGGAATGTCACCCTATATCCAATTGTGACCACAAGTAGATTATTGTTCGTTACCTAATTTATCAAATGGTTTAAGCAATGTTAACATTTGTCAACACTTCTCTTACGACCACCCACTTCTTCCTCAACCACATCATCACTTCAAACCAAAAATCCACAGACCAATTAAAGGCACCGTCGCTTAAGCGACGCTTACTAACTCGTCGTCGCTTAACCGACGGTTATGAGAATATTCGTCGCTTCACTGACGCTTGTGGCCACATTTACAAAAAAAAATGTATCCTTGTGATTTTTGGTAAGTTTAAAAAGATAAATCCATGCGCCGTTGGATTTTGGATCGAAATGTAGCAGTGATGAATGGAAGGCTTATTTCCGTATGAGATTGTTGTAATCCCCAAAGTTAATCAATGAGTCTTACAATTCCTGGGGGATGCTCATGAATTTTACAAATATAACAATATTAAGCAGATTACGTAGTTTTAGTATTTGGGAAAGCATTATACTTTACTACAAAAAAAGAGGTGCAACAGCAGGTAAAGACTTGCACAACTCCTCTTGTATGTGTTTCTGGAAGGGGTCCCATAGGGAAAGTAAAGAGTCCAGGTCCCTCCCTTGAACCTTGAAGTGAGGAAATTCTTATATTTATAACCTTTAGTTTGAAATCCTATACACAACATTTTTGGTCTACCAACCCTTGAATTGCTAGTTCCTAAGTTTTATCTATAAACATAGCAATATTATTATGAACCTGGGCAAGTCTAACCTATTTTCTGGGCTGCAACTTGTGAAAATCATAGGATATCCAATAATAGATTTGATCCTTATGGCCTATTATAGTGCATCTCCAGGTGTATCATTCCTCTGTTACTGTAAGGGAATTATGATCTAGCCATTTCATCTCCACCACATCCACAACAAAGAAAAAAAACATGAATAGAAAAAAAACACAATAGATAATCAAGAAAAACACAGAACAAACCTGAAGGTCTAAACATTGATGTCATTCTGAAGGCAATGGAGACCCAACGTGAAGCTCAATACCAATATTTGTTAGTTTCAATTTCTGTCCACCGACACCAATCTCATCACCATGTTTAGAATTGCCTGAATTCCAATTCCATTTACTCTTCTTAGATGTGTCTTCAAGCATCTTCTTAGATTCAGACAAATTACTTGTAAATCTAGTCCTCTTAGCCTAAGTATTCAACACAGTAGGTCTGTGTCAGAATTGAACTCCCTGTACAGGTGCCTGAAGGATAAAGAAAGAAAACAATTCTTTACGAGGCCAATCCTTTTCAACCAACAATCATATATAACTCAGTGACTGCAAATTGGTGAGACCTCTGGCTGCCCAATCAATTATCATGACCTTTGATTCGTCAATTAAAATAGAAAGCTAGAGAATTATTTTATTTTTGCGAACCATAAAATCCCCCATAAAGCTAAAATTTCATGCAATTGCTTTGTTGGATCTCTGAAGATCAAGGTGCATGGCACTAATATTACTAATAGAAGGTAGACAACTTACAAAAATTACACTTTATTGCCAAATTTGCAATTTTCCATGACACAATTAAAAATTACTAACATAAATGACTAATTCATATTCTTCTAGCTAGTCATTTTTTATGTCGTGACTAAATTAGTCATTTATTTTAGTCATTTTTAACTCAGTCACTTATTATCTAGTCATATTTGTTAACTGGTGACTAAATTAGTCGTTAATTTTAGTCGTTTATAGTTGAGTCAATCAAAATTGCTCATATTTAGTAGTAAATCACTTGGAAAACCTGTGGTGACTAGAATTTTTAGTCACCTAGTAGCTAATTCCTCATTTTGTACTAGTGTTAGGGCATGGAGGAATCGAACCACCAACCTCCTGCTTGTAAGGCAGACGCTCTTCCATTGAGCTAGAACCCTTTAAGAATTTGGGAACCTAACTTATAGAATCTTCTATAATGGTAAAAAAGATTAATACACAACTTTGACTATCTAATGGTCGACAAATGATGATAGATTGTATTATCTTCAACATGGGATTGATTACATTCCTTGGTTCTCTATATATAATTATCCTATGATTGTAAAGTTTCTATCATTATAGTACCAACATCTGCGGCTTGTGAGGCAGTAGCATCACCTTTTTCCTGTGATCTAGTGGTATCATGGGCCTAACCTGATTTCGTGTCATCAACTAGTTGAGCCCTCTATAACTAAGAAACAAAAGTATCCTCAATTCCTAATTCTATCATAGTGCCACTCATTCCTCTAAGTTGCTAACTATCACCAACCCAGCTACTCAAACGATTTATTGGTCGCCCACTTCAAAGTGTTCAGTAAATATAATCCAAATGGGATGGATTTGAAGTACTTTCAATATCACTCTATGCTACAACCCTATCATTCTCTGCAATCATAGACACATTACATTATATATGTCCTTAAACTATGAATTCTAAAGTTCGAATCCAAGAAAAAAAAATTATAATCTAGCAGATGTTCAACAACCAGAAATTTTAAAAATTACATATTGCTCAACAAAAAACTGATCTAAATGGGGTAGATCAATATGGGGTAGTAGTCAATATGGCTCAATCACCAAGTGTGAAAACCACAACAATGATACTCAACCCCAGATGCAATAGCAGTCAATATGAATCAATCAGCAAGTGTAAAAACCCCAGCAGTGATACTCAGCCCCAAAATTGGTACAACTGTAGCAAGGCAAGATAAATTTAAAAAACATAACTTTCATCTCTTTTAACTTTAACACTCCGATGGTCACTATGTTAAAGTTGTTCCTTGATATACAATTCATCAAATGCAATGTACAGAACATAAACAATAATATAGTACAAAAAAAAAACTAATGACAGGCAACTAATAAATAACAATGCCAGTTCATGTCTGGTTTGAATCAGCCTTATACTCAGATACTTTTAGGATCAAATCTTGTCACTAAAAGGACGAGATCAAAAATGAAATAGTTGACATACATTGAGAGAGAAAAGGTTAGGAATAAGGTTAGGCACATATAGTAGCAGTCAATATGACTCAGTCACCAAGTGTGAAAACCCCAACAGTGATACCCAGCTCCAAACATAGTTAGGCACCAACACGATCACAACCAGTTCAAGAAGATTAACACAAGTCACGGCTGATATCTTAGTAACCCAGCAAGGACAAGTCAGAGTCCTAAAAACCCACAAAAATCATAGCTCTATACAAACACCTCATACAGGTCACAACTCAAGTTCAATGAGCACACACAATGGTCACAGCCCAGCACAGGTGGAATCCAAGAGTCATAGCTCAATTCTAAACAACCCCAAGTCCCAAGGATCACATCCTAAGTCTGGGCAAGCCACAGTGATCACGACCCAATCTAAGAAGTCACAAAAAAGTCACGACGTTTCCAAGAGGGCTCAAAAAATTCATCAATAGTCACGACCTGTTAGAGAAAGCATCAAAATTCTATGGTTCAGTTAAGGTAAGGTCAAACAGTCATGACCTACCCAAGAAGGGTTTTACCTAGTCATGACCCAGCTCAAGAAGGGTTCCACACAGCCATGGCCCAACTAGCAACTCAATCATAGTTCAAATCTAAGGGGCTTAGATCAGTCACGTCCCAACCCTAAGGGGATTCTATTAGTCACAACCCTTAATAGAAAGGTGTCTATTAGTCATGGCCTCCCCAACAAGGGATTCTATCAGAATTAGCATCCTACAAAATATTATGCCCATCCCAAGGAATATTAACACACGTCAAGGAAACCCTTAACAAGATGAGAAGATTGACATGACTTATTCATAATAGAAACAACTTGAATAGGAAGACAAAAACACTAACAAGCTGAGAGGAGAGGTGGTGGCATCTCGAAGATAGAAACAAAACCCTAGACATTAATCTATTAGCATCAAAAAATCCTAGATAGGTGAAAGATCATATCTTCAAATTTCTCTTGTGAACACACTCTCTAAAATGAAATTCAAGACTTGAATTTATAATCTTAACAAGCCTTCTAGAAAGGTTAATCCACAAACCCCTATCTTTTAGGGTTGTTACCAAACATAACATAAAATAATGTTAAGTTGACTTAGGATATGGTACTAACAGTCAAGTGGTCATATAAAATAAAAAAAATAAGGTTAAGTCATCATACCAAAGGTTCTCATGGTACCACATACAACAAGGGTGCTAGGACCAAAAGGACCATAATTCTACTAAGCGTCCAAACAAGGTGGTAAGGCAACCCCCATACCCATAAGACCAAGGTGTACAATAAAGGTGGGGAAACAACCCATTTTACCCATAGGACTGACAAGACCAAGGACATTAATCTTTTCTCTCTCAAGGTATATCGTCATGTGTGTTCCATACAATTTTATCATCACTGTATAAGGAGAATTCACGACGACATGTATCATGACTTCTCAAATACACATTATAGGAGGTATATACAGTGAAAGGGTGTTTTTCAATATATTTCTATCTCATAACTTGCGGCCATGAGCTTGTACCTATGCACTATATTTAACATGTATTGACACTTGCTTGTCTACATCCCTGTTTGGATTCAGAATACAAAAAGAAAGCTTATGGTCTAGTTTATCTGAAGTGGGATGTAGGAAAATAATGTCATTCTCTTACTAAGGTGAGAAATAAAATCAAAACCAAATATGTTTTGAGGATGAAGACTCAAAAAAAATCAAATATACCAGCAGCCCAGAGCATTTGGAGACCTTGCACAGGTACAAGTTCCTTAATCAAGAACTTGTGGATAGTGTTCCCAAGTTATGAGATAAAAATATAGCGAAAAACACACTTCAAACTGTACAGACCTCCTATAATGTGTATTTGCTCCAAACTGAGATAAATAACTTCAATAATGTTTACCAATTTCACAAACCTCAAGAGAAAGATCCATCATATATATAATGAAAGTACTGTAGATTTAAAAGCCATTCACCACAATAATATTTGGCAAAATAAGGTCTAATATAATTTATCTCACAGCTGGAATCTTCACAAAAATGATAACTTCTTACAGAGAATACGTAGATCACTAGTTGGTGAAAGAGTGAACACTTGGTATTGGGTGGTAACTATAGTATGGGGAGGAAAACACCCTTTCACTGTACAAACATCCTATAATGTGTATTTTCTTCAGACTATTTGTCTGAAATAAAGAACTTCAACAATTCTTACCAATTATCAAGAGTAATATCCTCCATATATATACTGAAAGTACTGTAGATTTAAAATACATTCACCACAATAATATTTGGCAAAATAAAGCCTGATATAACTTATTTCAGAGCTAGAATCTTTACAAAAATTATAACCACTTACAAAGAAAACATGGATCACTGGTTGGTGAAAGAGTGAGCATTGGGTATTGGCTGGTAACTATAGTATGGCAAGGAAAAACACCCATTCACTATACAGGCCTCATATAATGTGTATTTGCTTCAAACTAGGATAAAGAACTTCATCAATGTTTACCAATTTCACAAACCTCAAGAAAAAGATCCACCATATATATAATGAAAGTATTGCATATTTAAAATACATTCACCACAATAGTATTTGGAAAAATAAGGTCTGATATAATTTATCTCAGAGTTGGAATCTTCACAAAAATGATAACCAGTTACAAAGAATAAGTGAATCACTAGTTGGTGAAAGAGTGAACACTTGGGATTGGCTGGTAACTATAGTATGGCAAGGAAAGACATCCTTTCACTCTACATACCTCCTATAATGTGAAATTGCATCATACTGTTTGTTTGGGATAAAAAACTTCAACAATGCCCACCAATTTCACAAACCTCAAGAGAAAGATGTGTTCGTCTAGTATTCAGCTATTTCCTGTGGAAGAAATTTAATGTGGAAGAAATTTTTAAAAAAAAGAGGATTGTGGAAGAACCTTTTCCAATAAAGTGGGTTGAGTGGGTGGATTGAGATTAACAAGAAGAAAGAAAAAAATATATTGTAGAACCTTTCCAATGGGGTGGGTTGATTTAAAAAAGAAAGAAAGAAAAAAAGAGCAGGATCAAGGATTATTTTTTATAAGGGCATAAATGAAATATCCATTAATTCTACAAATGCAATATGCACATGTTGCATGTAATTTCCATACCATCTCTGAATAACAAATAGTGTTTTTTTTAATAAAATATAAATTACAAATATACAATCGCTGAGGCACACATATCATACCTTGCTTCAAATGGGTTTCAAGTAGTAAATATGAAAAATGTGATGAGATCAGGTTTGTCAGTTATCCTCTCTACCTTGAAAAATTTTGTAATAGGTAAGTTGATATGAATGTCAAGATTAAAGCAAGTACCAGGAGACTTGTATAGATGACTGGAAAAATCCTATAGTGGGAAAATCTTAAAAGAAAAGCCATTGCAAGACAAGGTAATAGAGAATGAACTATTCCAGCCTATACCAGTAGCAGTTATGAATTCCATACTTGGAAAATGAAGCATATGTACAATATGTTCAGAGTTTGTCTGAAGGATTGTTTAAAAATCATTGTCATTTTCAATGCAATGTATACATGTTTGAGTAAGACAAGACTACTTTATAAGAAAATCTTATCCAAATATAGAAATCCAATTCAAAAACTAAATGAAGTCATAGGGTCTTCCAGGTGGTGAATGCATCCACCAAGGTTCAAGTTTCCCCACTTGCAAATTAAACAAACATCTCTACAAGAATTAAATTATCTGAAAATAATTTTGAAAAAACTCTTAAAGAAATTCCAATCTTTCTTTACATTAATCACTCCAATCTTTCTTTTCCTTAATCACTCCAATATTTCTTTTGATTAATCAATTCTAACTTTGGATAAGGCCGAAATATTGAGAATTGTACCTTGTTAGATAAATGCATTCAGACCTTGATTTGTCATTCCCAAGGGAATTGCTTTCAGCAATTGCTTTGCTAATACTATCAACATTTTTGAAGACAAATTACAGTCAAGCTAGTAGATGTGAGATTTTATCTTCAAAACTGGTTGCAAGTTCTAAGTCTATATTGTTGGTTGTTTAAACAATGGTTGATTCCATCTATCTTATATTTCCTCAGGTGTCTACCACAATGTTTTTTTCATGATATTTCTAACTTCCATTCTGAAAAATAGTGGTAATAAGAAAACCCAGTTTGCAACATTCAACTCCTCAAGCTTCTTTCAGTTAAGAAGTTGTTTGATGTTTCAAGCAAATTCACCCCAAACTTATGCCAAGACCCAATACATTTCAATGGAACTAGCACAAACACAAATAAAAGCATGTCTCGGTTTCAGACAAATTCGCCCCAAAATTATACCAATACCCAATCCAAATCTATTTTACTAGCACTTGCATAAACACAATACATTTAAGGCTTAGTTACAATGGTAGTTGTAGCCTCATTTAAGAAAGAAGAGCACTAGTTAACTGGTTGTGCTAATTTTAGGTAAGGTGATTAGTCTTTGAAAGGTATGCATGCTAGGTTTGAACAGCAGTTAGGAATTAGCTACAATGGAAGTAAAGGGACTAATAAATAGTTGTAGCATTCCCATAGTTATTCTTAATTTCAACTCTTTTATCCTAATTGGGTTCATATGTAACTCCAAACTCATTAGGAATCCTATGATGGAGGACATCAATGCCACATAATTCAGAAATGTATTGGGAAGATGAGTTACCAAAAATAATTCTTAGGAGCTCCAACATGCTCATGTGTATCGTGTAATGTCCGGGTAAAACACCTAGACATTCTAGATGAAAATAATGGTAAAGAGGAACCCTCCGCGCCTCCATAACCTTGTTGATTTGAATCTATTTTTTCTGAAATCTGCATATCATCCTTCAAAGCAG
This sequence comes from Pseudotsuga menziesii, assembly GCA_001517045.1. Lineage (NCBI taxonomy): Eukaryota > Viridiplantae > Streptophyta > Pinopsida > Pinales > Pinaceae > Pseudotsuga > Pseudotsuga menziesii. The sequence continues at coordinate 201,758 of LPNX010523461.1, read as the reverse complement.
CGAGCTCCTGTTAACACACAACTTTACCCAAATATATTCATATAGCTAAGGAACATTATGGATCTCCTTTGGATGTTGAAGTAATATTTTTCCTAATGATGTTGTGATTTCTCAGTCAAGAATACATTCATCTAAGGTTTCGACATAATGGCAGTCTTAATTAGGAAGCCAATTTGAAGGTAATACTATTGTTAAATATTAGTGAAAAAATCAGCCGAGTATAGTACTCAAAGGCCCACATTCAGAAGGAAACCCCAATGTAAAGTATTTATTTATAGCATGTAGTAAATAGGTTTTGGAGGGATGATAATTGTAGTGGAATCCTTAGCACCTTTTATGCATGATTTTTAGATCTGGCCTTTGTGTACAATTGAAATTCATTTCTAGCAGGTTTTCATAATAATCCAAGCCTAACTAAAAGAGAACCATAGCATTTAGATAGGGACAAGACACATTCAAATATAAGACATGGTCAAAGGTGTATCTTGGATTATGAAGCATTTTAGAAAACATACTATGTTGTAAGAATTGTCAAATCACAAAAACATCAAGCACTAGAAATGGAGGATATAAAAGGAATACATAAGATGAGGATTCTTTCATGATATTAGCATTTGAAGAGTTATTACATAAGTATCCCTACATTTTATGCCGTCAACAAGCCACGAATTGTCAATTATGTGCTCAAGATTCAAGGTCATGGAGAAAATTTTCAATCATATAAATTTCTGGCATTAGTAAATCAGACTGCACCAAGAATTATTTCAAAAGATAGTCCAGGAACTAATAGTTTGGATATTGCTTTGAAAATGGTGATGGGAAAATGACTGTTGACCATCCATGCCATGATACATTTTAGTCTCAAGTTTCTTCCACTAGAGATCATGACAAATATTTACTAAGAAACAAGTGTTCTTTTGTTGTTGACTTGGACAAATCTGGTCATGTAAGACCTTTTGATTGGCCTCTCATCCCATCATGACGCAGTAATTCTACAGATAAGTCAAGAGTACAATTTTGATGACTATTATGAGAACTACAAACAAGAATACTCTAAGAAAACTTCAAGATGAGATGAACTGGAAACAAGTTATTCAAATGTCAAAATGGATATTAAGAAAGGGCCAATGGAAAACCATGGGAAACTACTACATGTTATTCAAATTCTCTAACCAATGAATGAAGAATATAACAACAAAGAACAAGATATTTCATCACAGATTTTGATAGATTCTAGGCTGAAGCATGTCCCAGATAGGAGGTTGTTGTTGAAGGGCCTATAGGCTACTGACACCTTGTCTTTCAATGGTTTATCATGATGGGAAGTCTATTTCTCAAAGAATACACCTGGAGGTGATTATCTTGAATTTACCCCAATGTATAGAAGAAAGTGATGCCTACCCTTTCAAGTTGAATCTTAAATAGTCCAATCCATTGAAACTTTAACATGTTGCTAGTGTACATGGGTGGGGGGAAAGATCTAACTTGGGGTCACTGAAAGTGGAGTCCAACAAAGGAGAAACATACAAGCATATCTCTACATGTTATAGAAGGCACACTTGCTTAGTAACCACGTGTGCTATTCCACTTCAGATAAAATAATAAAACTTTAGTTAAATGTGCACAAACAAATTAGTTAACTCAATGTGGACTTCAACATTATCTTAGACTCAATTTGAATTGGGGATTAACAACACTTACATGTGACAAGGACTAATGCATCATTGGTTTTATCTAGCAGTTAGTTGCTATTCTTGAGAGGTTGCACCTTTGGCTATTATTTTAAGTTCTCCATGTAAAGGGATGTAGCCAAGGAGAATTGGTGTGCTAGTTTAGGGAACAATAAATGAAGGTTGGTTTATCTTGACGTTGAAATTCACAGTAGGAAAGTGCATGTGTTATGACTCGGGTAGTTGTTACACACTCATAGAAGAAAGGTGCACCTTGGGGTGATGATATGAAATTGTTATGCATGCAAGAAGGTGCAACTTAAACTTTTGTTCTATTCTTTAAAAAATAGTAGATTTTTGTTCTGGTTATATGGAATTATCTTACATACAAAGGCACAGTTAGAGGAGAGGAAATACACTTCATGGAGATTGATTTGTTTTTTGGGGGCTTTAATTTACTACTTAGTGCATCTTAGTGATTTTCCAACTCTTGTGCTAGTACACTTCCATCTCTGAGCATTAAAGTGTACATTTTAGTTGGCAATCACCTCTAGCTTGAAAGGAAAACTCAACATGACCATTTTGGAGGCCCAAAGAGGGGGAATACAATTACACCAGTGTACTGTGAATTCAAAGTCATCTATGGGGGGTCACAGTTCTTGTTAGAGGCCAAATACCTAAGAGGGTTGACTTCAGACACTCATATCTGCTGCATACTGTTTGGCAAGTGGGCATACTCTTCATCTGGGTGCATTTACTCACACCTGTAAGACACAAAAATCATCATACAACCAAATCGTGCAACTTGGGGAGAATTTCCACTCACAAGAGGGTGTTGCCATCTAATGCTATCTACAAGTCAGAAGTGAATGATATATTCAGATCTTTTTGTTCACTGTAATTACTATCACTGTTCGTGCACCACCATTATAGTATGGAACATTAATGTATTTCCTTCCCAACTATTGTAATATACTCCTTGTTTGTATGGTCATTCACTGATTGAAAGTAATATCACTGAAGTTTGAGGTCTGAAAACATTGCAACATTTATATCCTAAGTACTAGTAGCAGTACATTGAGTGCACAGGCTATATAAATCATTGATAATGCTATCATGACAATGGTATCACCTCAAATTTTTGTCAAGTTCTTTGCAAGGATGGAGTTAGACATCCAACTAGTGGACTACTCCAAAGACACATTGTTGAAAGTCAAAATATTTGTAGCTAATTTGAAGGTTATGTCTAGTTTTTGCTTTGACAAGAGCAATGTTGTAACTCCTATAGGGTATATGAACTCATGTGTTCATAGTGGAGTGGAGCTACGTTGCACCTTTTATCAACTCTTCGATAATGGATCCTCTATGGATTTGGGCCTTCACTTTGAATATGACACGAAGACAATATTTAAGCATGCCTCATATCATGAGCTAGCAAGATCTGTGCAATAGGCATGGAATGGATATATTTAACAGAGAAAATCCCTGCTCATCTTCCTCTTATCCTATTCAAAAGAAGGGATGAAAGGGAAAGCCAAGTTGTTCTTTATTTTTTGGAGATAGAAAACGACACGTTGATATCAAAGATATAAGAATTCCTATCATGAAAGGAGCATGTAGTTGTGTGGTAGAAAATTCCATTGGTCAAGGGATGGGGTTTGATTTCTAGCATACCTAGTCCTCAACATGGTATCAAAGCTAGATGTTTAGGTTAATTAATAGTGTCTAGGATGCTTGGGCCAAAATATAGCTTGAGAGGATTGTTAAAGGTGGCAATCCATACCTTAATATCATACTCGTAAGGGACCAAGGTGCTCATCACAAAACGGATAAGTAGCCTAGTGACAAAGAAGACTGCTAACCAAGGGATTGGGTTTGATTCTATCCTATCCAATTATAAACATGGAATGGAATCCAAATGTTGAGGTCAATCAGTGGAAGCTAGGATATCTATGTCAAAATGTGGTTTGATGGGGGATATTGGAGGTATCAATCCACGCCTTCACATCAAATGAGCAAGGCTAACATCATGAAAGGGGCATGTAGGTCAATCATACAACATCCCACATGGTATGAGATCTATATGTTAAAGCTAATCAGCAATAGCTAGGATACGTTAGCTAAAATGTGGCTTGAGGGGAGGGTGTTGGATATAGAAATCCACAAATTGATCTCAAACTTTTAAGGACACCCATCATGAAATTTCCAGCTTATCGATCATGTCAATCACTTTATTCAGCATATCCGAATCATCATGCCAGGCGGTGACAAAGGAAAATGTTTTCACAGAATAATTGCGGCGTGCAGGTAGCATCTATGCTAAAATATTCTGCAGGGTTTGAAAGTCCTTAGAGTGAGCAAGAATATTGGTAATCTTGTTATATGTTAAAGTGTTATGCATAAACCCTGGTTGTAGTTTGTCCCATTGGAAAAACCTTCCCAACCCTTCCAAATAGAACAAATTCATGAAAATGATGAAAGATCTTACCATTTTCGAAGGTTTTGAAAGCCATGGGGTCTACATTCGGGTGCCATTGTGATGGTGGAGAGCTCAAATGTTAGTGGCTCAGATAGCTTGTTGAAAACCCTCGCCTGGTAGAAGCCTCAACTGTTGCACAACACAAACAAACCACAACCGACATTGCACAGTCCCTTGAGCTTGGCGACCTACGTTGCAGAAGCCATTTGATGAGTGATACATGTGTATAGGCCTCATAAAAAAATCAAAAATTTAATCTAGCATGATCTATATTAAATCCAATGCATTTCCACTGGCATTCAAAATTGAACCCTTCCCAGCCCTTCGAGACAGAACGAATTCATGAAAATGATGAAAGCTCTTACCATTTTTGAAGGTTTTGAAAGCCGTGGGGTCTATATTTCGGTGCCCTTGCGATGGTGGAGAGCTCAAATATTGGTGGCTTAGTTGGCTTGTTAAAAACCCTCGCCTGATAGAAGCCTCAGCTATTGCACAATCCCTTGAGCTTCACGACCTGCGTTGCAGAATCCATTTGCTGAGTGATACATGTGTTTAGGCCTCATAAAAAAATCACAATTTTAATCTAGCCTATTCTATATTAAATCCAATGCATTTCCACTCGCATTCAAAATTGAACCCTTCCCAGCTCTTCCAAACAGAACGAATTCATGAAAATGATGAAATATCTTACCATTTTTAAAGGTTTTGAAAGCCGTGGGGTCTACTTTCCGGTGCCATTGTGATGATGGAGAGCTCAAATGTTGGTGGCTCAGCTGTCTTATTGAAAACCCTCGCCCTGATAGAAGCCTCAGTTGTTACACAACACAAACAAACCACAACCGGCATTGCATAGTCCCTTGAGCTTCACAACCTACGTTGCAGAAGCCATTTGCTGAATGATACATGTGTATAGGCCTCATAAAAAAATAAAAAGTCTAATCTAGCCTGATCTATATTAAATTCAATGCATTTCCACTCGCGTTCAAAATTGAACCCTTCCCAGCCCTTCCAAAGGGTTCTATCCCTTCCAAAAATTATAAAGTTAAAATTGCCCTGCAAAAAAAATAGGGCAAGGGCAGGGGCGGTCAACATTTGAAATTACCCATCCAAAAAAGAAGGGCGGGGGCTGGGGCGAAGGCGGAGGCGGGGGCGGCCAACATTTGAAATTACCCATAAAAAAAGGAGGGCAGGGACGGGAAACATTTGAAATTACCCATCCAAAAGATGTTGAAACTCCTATGCTATAAAGTTCAACTCATTATGTAAAACATTGAAAATATGATCAATTATAATCATTTAATCATGGCATGCACTCACTACTTAATTTCTTAGTTGTGTAAGATCGTCATTTATGATTGATGACTACGAGGCACTAGCCACCGAAATGTGACTCTGACTCTCGAGTCACTTGGGGTTGCAATCTAAAGTGTGAAATTTTGTCAACAACTACGACTATAACAAAAAAGAACAACTATTAGTCTACTACTAGGCCCGAAAGGAGCTCAAAAATTTGTGCCTACTACCTATGTGAACCTCGATACCAATTTCCACTCTTTTTTTGTCAAAATGAAATTTAAAAGGTCGGTTTGATAAGTCCTCCTCTACAAGACTTCATTTCTTGCATGAATATCATGGACTCACAAAAACTATAAAGAACACTCGATGTCATGCAAATACAAATAATGGCATGTAGCTAGGATCACAAAGTGTGCAAAAGTCGATTTATGCATTGCTTTAGAGAGGTTTCCTTGGGCACGAGATATCGAGAAACAATGGTTATTAATAAAATTTAAAAAAAAAAATTGTTGGCTCAAGAATAGCCTTCAATTTGATGGGTGGCATGATCGTGATGTAATCTCCCTCTGTCCTTCCAAACATTTGTGGTTTCTCACAACTTTTGTCCTCATTGCTACCAAAATACCTATAAAAATTACTTGTCTTTACATCCTCTTCTCTTTAAATCCTCCTTGTCTTTACATATAAATCCTTACTCGTCTTTACATCCTCTTCTCTTTAAGGATTATTATGCATGCACATCCTCACCTTATAATACGAATTGGGTCAAGGTGCAAAGGCAACCATAAAATAAAATTAGATGTGTCAAGACGCAAAGAGTAAGAGACAACTATAAGTAAGTCTTATATTAAATTTACCATATAAGTCTTTGATTGACACTATCAACTGAGATTTGACACATTGGATTCTTGTGATCTTCTTATCACTCCTTACAAATGTGATTGCAAGGCATTCTTTGAAGGTGAAGACCATAATTTTAGGTCTTCTTCATCATTATCATGCCTTTTGGTAAGACAATAAAGAGGGTAGTGGCCTGCATTAGCATGGAAAACGGTTTCGACATAGAGGTTATAAAAATTAATTGTTTTCATTAAAATACTTAAATTACTACCCGTGACTATTGATTCACTGAATCATGGACTGGTACAAAACACAACAAATTTTAGAGCCACAAGTCCTTAATTACTCACACCTAGAACTTTCTCAAATCTAGCCATTAATAAATTTCTTTTGGTATTTTGGTTCAATTTAAAAGGTAGAGTGTCGAGACTCAAATATGCAGTGAGTTTCAATGATTCAGTTAACTTAGGTCCCTCCATTACATACGTGTATGATTTCACGACAAGTGTTGAACAAAAATATTCAATGCACCAATCCCGGTTATGCTAGCTTTGCTAACTTGTTTGGTATGTAGGATTTTTTTTTAATGTTTTATGAGTTGTGTAATATTTTTTCTTAGGTACCCAATCCTTATCATTCTTACATCTCTCAAGCTTTGATTGCACGTGGATGCCCCAATATGGTTATGGCATAGTTTAAGTAGTTTTTTTGTACAATGAAGTGTGCTCCAACTTGAAAAAATACAATAGAATAGTTGTTATGTTACTGAGTCAACAAAAGAGAATATTCCAGATATTTGTTATTGATGGCTTGTTCTTACTAGATTGGAACAAATGGTAAGTTCGGAGATCAAGAGGGAGGCAACTGTGCTCCTCAAACCCCAGAAAAATGGGATTACAATGTAAATATGTGATCTCCCTTGAGAAATTTATTCAGAGAGCTTCCCAGTGATATAGAAGTGAGCCAAGTCCATGAGTCCTCCTGTTAAGATGAGCAAAGGGAGGAGGCCAAGGAGTATTCACTTGATCTCTTTAAGAAGCATATTGTGAGGCTTCAAGGTTTCTCTAGTTTTATATCTCAGATAAGCCATGCCATTGACTCTGAATCCTTCACTTATGAGGAGGCAACTAAACAACAAGTTTTGAAATATGTTATGAAATTCGGTTCATAATGACATGTGGAAAGTGGTTCTCAACTAACCTTAGACTTGGCATTGGCAATAGGTTGATTCCACAAGTTCAAAATCCTAGTAAGCTAAGAGAAACAACAAGATAGATGAGGAATCACACCCTCGAGGCTTTATTGGGATTTCATATCCCCTGTCTTTGAACATGTTTTTGAACGCATGTGCCTAAGTAATGGGTCTATGCGTGTCCCCAATCGAAGGCAGTGTGCCTGATTGGAAGTGCACAAGAGGTAAGTGAGGAAAGTGTTTTGAATGTTTTGAATTTTTGTTTTATGTTTCTGTTTTTTAGTTATTTATTATTATTATTATTGTTATTATATATATATATATGAAAATATTTGTGTGGTTTTCTTAGGTTTTGGTTTGTCCATTAGATCTCATATTTTGTGTGCCCTCTTAGAACATGGTTTAAGGATGAAATATAGGGTACCTATTAGGACATAAAATTTATCATTGCGGTTTATAGGAAATGTATGAAGCTCCAATCATCACACATGTACTTCATAATAGATTGTTTCCTACAAGTGTGATTTGGTGGAAATGTAAGGCTGATAAAAGTAATCATGATCCTTGGGGATCATTCCATAGTTAGAGGTTGAAATTGAAGGTATTGAGCCATAACGTTTACCACTAATACTCATGGACATTGCATGGGATATTTAACCACCATGCAAAGCTAGCAAAGGGTATGTGGACCCACTCCCACCCCACCTTATCCTCCAACTATTTCCATGTTGTTATTATCCATATGTTCTTACCCGCCTAATTAAATTTCTGAAAATATCTGGATTATGGATAACAATGTGAATTATTTGGTGGCGAGGTATGCTTACGACACCCCCTAAGAGGAAAGGTCGTCGGTTCAAATCCCATGGATTCCAAAAATACAACCATGTTAAGGGTTGGTGCGGTCCAAGCTGGGTGCGATCCCCGAGTGATTTTGATGGCTTAGATGCCCCCGGTTTGTGGTAACTTACCAAATGGAAAACCTGCTAGTCATGGGGATTCTTCCCATTATCTAAAAAAAAACCACTCCATTGTCCTTGTGTCTTTATTCTTAACAAGAATAAAGAAAACCAAAAGTTTGGAGCCCACATTGAAAACCAATTCAATTATGATTCTGAGAGATGAATGAGCCAACCAACTTGTTCTCTTGGTTGATGTGAAGAATGAATGAATGTTCAGGGAGCCATTATGGGATCTCCTGACATTCATGTTTAATACCCATAAATCATTTTTAAACGGGTAATTTATCGAAGTTTGGGTTGGCAATTCAAATGTAGATTTCCATGGAAAGGAGTGGAGATAAATGGTATTGTACTACCTCTCTGCAAGGTGTGTGTAGGCGGGTGGGGGAGTTGGTGGTGGGGGAACTACTAAACCCAATGGCCATATCATTTAATGTAAAACCCATTGGATAACAATATTTTTATGGTCAATACCTCACAACCTGTATTACTTGTTATTAGCTCCAATATCTCAATTCCTATAGTATCTATAAGTATTATGACATGCATCATCATTGTGGACATCAAGGTTGTCATCATCATCATCATCATCAATTCCATATGGTACATCACCATCATCTTAACCATCATAATCGTCAGCATTAAGTACATCATCAACAAAATCATCGTCATCATTCTCATTATGGTCCCTCGTATGACATTAGTGTTCTTAATCACTCATCGACATTAGGATTAATGTCATGTAATTGTTAAGGTCATTTATACATCATTACAATCATCTCGATGATAATATAAGGATTATTTAGATGTCGTTACAAAAATTTGGGTGCCATTAGAATCAATTAGGATCCAAAAGTGATACCACATGCATAATAATCATTGACATCCACATCATCGTCATCATCATACAATAAATCAACATCATTGTCATCGTCATAGTCATCATCAATATAATTGCAATAATAATGAGCAAGGAGCCCTAATACCTCACAAGAATGGATGATATAGTCTTATCATTATCAAATCATATCCATATCATGTTTTGGGAGAAAGACACCATGAACATTTACACACTATTACTGTAAGTGACTGTCACTTATCATGTTTTGGTAGAAAGACACCATGAACTGATATTTTACATTAACAACTCATTCATGACATCAAATGCGTTAAGAAAAATCAAATATGAACATATCAAATTTGAGAGAGTTCACATGCCTGGGAATAAAGCATTGAAATGACTGAGTAAATAACTTCGTGTGCCCATAAATGCTGCTATAGATATATCATCTCCACCATAGTTACTTTGTCACCAAGTGATGAATGAAAGTGTTGTAGATGGCCTTCAAAATGTTTGTCTGTCAACACAGGAGAGACCCTTCATAGGGTAACGCTGCTATAGGTTCAGTTCACTTAATAGTGACAGTCTCTTCTGTTACATGACTTGGAGGTATTATCCAACAGAAATAATTATTAAAGACTCCAATATTGCAAGCAATCATCCAGATCACATTGCAAGGAAAGACATATGCTTCGTTGGCTTACTTACTATCAGATCAGACAAGTCAATCATTCTTTGGTTAGCATCTCAGTAAGTCTGGTCGGGTTCGACCGATCGGTTGGAGGTTTTAACTTGCCTTGGGGTTTTTCCTAAGCGGCTTATGGTAAGTAAGGAAAACCTAATAAAGTGAGGAGAAAGAGAGTTTGGTGCCTTTGAAGGGAAGAAATATAGGTCTAATTGAGGGAAATAACAATAACGGCCTGAAAGGTCAATCTGAAGCGGGTATGTACACCCTTCTTAAGATAGTTAGTTGAACAAAGTATCATTTCAATTATTTCACTTTACCGGAATGAAGTCTTGGTATTGTAGGAAGCATACACTAGTTCGAACTGACCTATCCTACATCAACTAGGGAGATACTCGGTAAAATGGCTAAATGCATCACTTGGGTTTAAACACTAATATCTGATATATGGTTTGATTTCTCATGCAGGGTTTCAGAGAATCCTTGTGCAGGGTTTTAGAGAATCCCCATGCAACAACCAGGTTTTGCAATTCTAGGATTAAGAAGAAAATATTGGCACATATTGGGAAATCCAAAAAGATGCCGATAGCCATTGCAATCGACGCAATGGAAATGAAACCTTATGAAAATCTATAAACATTCACACAAACCCTTGGACAAGAATCGGGTATTAAAACAGGGCACAAGAAGTATATAATTTGATGTGGCAAATGCAAATAACAACAACAACATACATCGCATACATCAAATAAGGGAAAAAAAATGGGGATGAAAAATAGACCGACGTACCTTAGCGAGCCATGCCGAAAATCCCTTGACCTTGGTGAGCACAAGATCTCAGAGCCTCCATTTTCTGCAGCCAATTGTTTTCGTTAGATGTTGGAATGATGGGTATAAATAAGATACATTACCTCTTATATCTCATCTCCCGTGAAGATTATAAGTATAGAATACTAAAACATAATCGAAGTGAGTTTAGGAGACAAGATTCAACGTAACATTAAGGTGAAAGGATGGGAATTAAAGATATTGACATTAAATACCTACTCATTTGTTCAAGCAAGAGGTGAGGTTTATCAACCTTGCAGCAATAAATTAGAGTTTTGAAGATGTTATTTTCATTTTTGAAATTAGTTGTAGTTTTGCCTCTTAGCAAGCAATATGTGAAAGTCGACAAAGTGAGATAAATTAGAGTTTTGAAGATGTTATTTTCATTTTTGAAATTAGCTGTAGTTTTGGATCTTAGCAATCAATATGTGAAAGTCGACAAAGTGGGGGTTTTTGGGTGTGGTTGGGCACTAATATATCTAGTGAGGTAGGTTATAGGTGCAATGTGTTGCTTCCTCTAGCTCTATGGATTGGCTCTAGTCATAATCTAGTATTGTGGATCAAATCTAGTTTGAGTGTTGATTAACTGTTCTTATTTTGGTCATGAGATTTTTTTGCATTAGGGGTAGGAGTTGTTTTAGTTTGGCATCGTAAACTCAATTGTAAGTTTTGGAAAAGAATGGAAATTCATAGTCACTTTAGTTGTTGCATATATGAGACCTCAAACCTACAAAGAACTCAATGGAGAAATGAATGGCATTAAGAGGATATCTAGGTAGCCCTCTCACACTTCAATAGAAGAATGGCCAATCAAATTGAAGACCAGAGAGGAAGGAATGCATAGATTTCAAATATTTTGTCTTATTACATATAAACAAAATTAAGAACTTAGAATCATATTACAAGATGCTTTGTGAATTGGTTGTATTCCTATCTAGGAGCTTGTACTTTCATAGTGACCCATCACATTCTTGGTTTCCCCTATAAAGGTATTTATTGGTTCAATTCAAGTTGCACTAAAAGATAAGGACATTGATCAAAAAACACAAGGAAACATCAAGATCATAATGGTATATCTCGAGTACAATCTTTAAGTTGAAATCAAATAGGAAGCCCTTAGTGGGCATGAATTCGCCAAAGTTCATTTTTTTAATATATATGGCAAATTAATTTTTTTACTGTCCAGCAGTCTCAAACCTACAACCTATGCATCAAGAAACCCTTTGATGATTTTCCAAAGGGAATAGTTTCCTAATATATCTAGCATATAAAAATGTTATTTCTATCAATATCATACTTAAAATAATAATTTAATACCTATAAATCTTGCAATTTAGGGGATATAAGAATTTTTTATCAGTTCTATGAACCATAGTTTTCAAAATGATGACCATATCTGACATGTAGACTAGATATTTTCTATGCAGATGCATGTTATGCGATGGTCAAGGGCATCATAATGGTCCATTGTATTCGCATAAGTATTTATAAAATGAAATTTTATTATTAGTATTATTATTTTGGTATTACACCTTAAATGGCATCTTAATTAGTTCTAACACTTTCATGAAAAATTTAACCATTCCTTCAATGTTCCACTACCACACATACCTTACAAATGGAATCTTCATCATGTCAACGATATATGATCCTATAATGGGGATTTTTCTTGGTGTCCAAGTTAGGGTTGATACAAAAATACAAGTTATTGACCCATGAATTTATCTTTGGATCTCATGGTCCATACATGGGACCTTGGACAACCACAGAAGTTCTACAAAGGGAATATTTGGAATATGAGTGAGATATGGTGTTTCTTGCAAGATTTAGCAAACCATTGATGGTATTTAGAATCATAAAATGTTTTAGCGTTGAAATTCAAGGTCTTGAGCCATAACATTTTTCTGTGGAGCTCATGGGTCGTGCATGGGGCCACAACAACCACATAGGAAATTAGTAGTGAATATCATCCCTCAAGTGCATTATGGTGGTGATTTTGAGTTTTTCAACATTAGAGGTTAATCTTAGTGCCTAATACATGGTTTGGTGCCAAGATATAGGTTGTTTTTCCATAACATTTGTCCTTGAGGGTCATGGGTGATGTGTGGGGCCTTGAGCCACCATAGTTTTGCATGTGAGAGGGATATGGCGCTCATTTAAAGTTTTGGGATGCTAAGTGCCATTCTCATTTCCCATTCAATATTCTAACGCAAAAATACAAATCCCTAAACCAATATTTTCCTCTATGGCTCATGGGCAATGTGTAGGGCCTTAGTTATCACATAAGCCCTTCATAGGAAAAATTTAACCTGCAAGAGGATATGGTGGCCATATCAAGATTTGTAACACTAAGGATGGTTGTTATGAACCAAGATTTAAATTAAGGAGGGTCTAATTCTTTACCAATTCCATATAGGTCCCATGGTCAATGCACGATCTTTTAAGCAACCACATAGAGCTTTTGTAAGGAATATTTAACATACATGTGATATATGGTCATCATTTTGAGGATTATCAAACAAAGGATGGTTTTAAAGGCTCATTCCTTGGTATATGTACACATATAAAATCTCGCATTACATATTTTCATCAGGAGCTCATGGTCCATTTATGGGGCCCCAACTAACATAGATGTCCTCCATAAGGAATTTTGGCTTTTAACTGTAATATTGTTAAGATTTTTAGGTTTAAACTACCAAGTATCGTTCTCAATTCATGTCCCATGGTTTGATGTGAAAATAAATGGTGTTAGACCATAACATTTATTTGGGGCTCATAATCCATCCATCGGGCCATAAGCCACTACTAGGGATAAATCTTTGTTAGTGTGGTGTCTTTGCATGTTAAATTGGGATATTTAATGTGTGCAAGCAAGTTAGGAGAATTATAGAGTATGGTTCTTGGTGCAAAGATCGTGGATCCCAATGATTGTTTTTGTCGATGATTAGATCCAGAAACACACTTCATTCTTGCTTCGATTGGAGGTGTGTGGGGCTATGCACTCAGTGATCATTGGGAGATATGCACTAATTTTACATTGTTTGTGGGAATGAACTCCTTCTACATAAATAAAATATAGCATCACACAAAAATGATATCACATGAATCATGATCAATGACATTGACGTTGATATATTTGACTTTATGTCAGATGTTTTCTGAACACAATCCCTAGCTCTAAACCTAGTGGAATTCCTAGCGTAGTTCCTTTCGAAATTTTTGGCATTATTCCAGGTGCTATACCTGGATCTATATCTGGTGCTATGTTGGATGCTTTCTATGTGCAATTCCTGGCTCTATGCTTGGCGCTATGTTGAATATTTTTCCTGTCAAAATTCATGGCACAATTCTTGTCGCTAACCCTAGATTAATATATGGTGCTATGTTATTCATGACGATTTTTGGAGGATATTCTTAGCGTTATATGGGATGCTTTTGTGGATGCTAATTGGGACGTTAATTGGGATGCTAATTGGGATGTTAATTGAGATGATAATTGTGATGCTAATTGGGATGCTAATTGGGACGTTAATTGGGATGCTATTTGGGACGTTAATTGGGATGCTAATTATCGTCCAAAATAGCCCTAACTTTTAAAAAGGGACGATAATTGGGATGCTAATTGGGACACTATTTGGGATTCTAATTGGGATGCTAATTAAGACACTAATTGGGGTGTTAACTGGGATTCTAATTAGCATCCAAAATAGTTTCGAGTCTTAAAAAGGAGTGGTAATTGGGATGGTAATCAGGATGGTAATTGAGATGCTAATTGGAATGCTAATTGGGATTCTAATGGGGATGCTAATTGGGACGCTAATTCAGACACTAATTGGGATGTTAATTAGCATCCAAAACAATGCCAACTTTTAAAAAGGGACGCTAATTGGGATGCTAATTAGGATGCTGATTGGGACGCTAATTGGGACACTAATTGGGACGCTAATAAGGACGCTAATTGGGACTCTAATTGGGATGCTAATTAGCATCCAAAATAGTGCCATCATTTAAAAAGGGATGCAAATAATGCCATTAAAAGCGCCATCCCATGGAAAAGCATCCACTTTGTCCAAAAAATGATGAAAAATACACTAAAAGTGATAGTGGACGCTAAAAAGGAAGCTAAAAGAGACGCTAATCATAGGTTTTTGTTGTAGTGTCTTCTATCCCATTTGAAAAAAAAAGGCTTTCTAGATAGACCTTTTTCTCCTTCAACCTATCCTGGGTAGACTAGCCCTCATTAAATATATTCTAGAATGTATGCCCCTTTACCTCTTTTATGTTCTTACTTCCCCCAAGGTTGTGCTAAGTAAAATTAGAAATATTCAGTGTAATTTCTTATGGGGAAGTGACCAATTTCAAAACAAATGGGCTCTTGTTCATTGAGAATAATTTTGTAAACCCAAGTTAGTAGGGGTATTTGGATCTCATGACCCTACAACCACAGGCACAGTCCTTGATTGAAAATTTTAGTGACGATGGCTCACTCACAAGCAAGAACCTTGGGGTTATATTGGAAAGCTAAATATGCTCTTGGAATAGCCCAACAAAATCTTGCAAGTATGAATTACCCAATTTATGGATCCATAATATGTAATTTTGCTTGGTCCAATTGGAAACTCATACAAGATCATTGCTTTTGGGAAATAAAAAATTGTCACAACTATTCTATTATGGGAGGAATCTTGGAAATTGGACCTGAAAATCGATCATTATTGCCAAGACTAGGACTAACATACAACTCTTGCAAATCAAAACTTTTATCACGTTCAATACTTATGCGCCAACATAATTAGATATTTTGAATGGCGACATTACCTTCCAATTGAAAGATGGAAACCTCTTCTACCACCCTTCAATGTTCATGATATGTGGGAGGAACTACATAAAAGGAAGATTAAATTCTTCAAGTAAAAAGATCATCTATGATGCGATCAAAAGCCACAAGAAATTTTCACCACTAAGGAAAGATATGATATTGTAATTGTACACAAAGATCTTCCTAAAGACCCTATCTAGGCATGCAATTGGAAGACAAATTTTTGGCCTAAAATATCAACATTCTTATCAATCCTAGTCTATAATAGAACAAACACATGGAGAAATATCATTAAAAGAGGTTTCATGGGGCCATTGTGGTGTGCCCTCACAATTTCCTTGTTTCTTCGAAAGAGGATGCACCTTGAATTTAAATTCATGGATGCAAAACTTGATATCATAGGGAAAAAATGGGGATGAAGGTGGATGCTAATGCACCTTTGGAGGGCTAAACTTCATAGTCTTCCATCATCATTGAAACTGATGAATATGGCCCAAATGATCATACTCGAACCCACTAAAGTGGTCTCACCTAGTTATCACAAGTTTTTTTGCTCCTTAGCTATGCTAGTAGATTCTCTGGCTTCCATCTATCTCTTGGTGGTTATTATAAGTGTCTAGATATTAGCATAAGTATAGGAAATAATAACTCTTTAGACATTGAAACAACTCAAACACTTTACTTTAGCATGGTATTCCCACATGGTAAGTTGAAGATAATTTTGAACTGTTCAATGGTATACTAGAGAAAGGCTTAGTTTCCTACCACGCAGAAAAGCTTATCCTATTATGATGTTTCTTTGATTTTTTCACTAATAGAAGCCTCGGCTCTATTTAAAAAAAAGGTTTCTTTAAATGATATAAAGTTGAGATATTCACTAATAAAAACTAATAAATATCCCAAAATAATATAAATTAACTTTTTTTTTATATCCAGTAATGATTAAATCTAATAAATTTTGAAAATGAATATAAAAAACGACTTCATATCGTTTTGGGTAATTGATATAATAAAAATAATATTATTTTCATACAATTATTACCACGAATAAATACTTTTGATATTACTACAATAACAATTACCAATGGCTTTGTAGAGGTGAGGAAATATATACTTTGTATTTGTGGTTTTTTAATTTAACAAGAATTACCACTGAAGAAATACATATATATTTTGTATTTGTGGGTTTTTAATCTAACAAGATGTAAAAAACTCAATTACTTCAGAAGATGAAGTAATTTTATTTTTTAAACAATTTCATTTCAAGTACCAAAAACATCAGTCTCAAAGAATTTACATGACATTAAACCACTCAAGTGCATTCCCCATCAATTCTTAAATTGCACATACGAAAATAAATGTATGATTAATGTAGAGATTCGCACATGGTCTTACTAGCAAACACCTGTATATGTTTTTCATCATTCCTTCATGTTACCACAATACTATTACTTTCTTTTTTATAACTTAAACAACAATATGCTTTATGTGTGCAAAACTATGATTCAATGTCCATTCATTATATACAAATAAGAAAGTGAGTACTATTTAAACATCACATAATTTTGAAGCATTAACTTGGGTCACTTAGTAGTGACAAAACACATAAAATAAAAAATCAAGAGAGATAGAAACCAATATACGTGGTTCACCCCAACCAGAGGTTATGCCCACCACGAATTGTTATTTTTTTATTAATTTTAGCTAGTAAGGACAGTTACAATTTTGTAGAACATCCGTTGCAATTTACTTTTCCCTTTTTTTAAAAGACTCATTTTTATAGAATATTTTTCAAGACACTCTAGAGCCTTATCACAAGGCTTTCCTTCAAGTCATGGACTAATCAAATACAACATCTTATCACTTTAATTCCTTAAGGTTGAACTCACAACTATGGCTACCAGATAAATTTTAACTTCCACCATTAAAGTTAGCTCCAACATTTTAAGATCCTAAAATTATAAGAGATGCATTTTCTAACTCAAATAAATTCTTGATTCTTAAAATATTCTTGAAGAGTCACAGTTCAATTTAAAAAAAAAAAAAAGAGAATAGAGATATCATCCCTTGATTATCATAACAAACCTTTTATATACAAGTGATTAGATATTAGAGTATTCACCTCTTAACATCTATATATTTATAATAAAGTAGCTCGTGCATGTATATAGAGTATTCAAATACTTCCTCCTCTCTCCGAGTTTAGGGCTCAATTTTCGGCCACCGCCATGCCAAGGGTTAACTATCTTTTTCCTCATGCCTTAGAGTATTCTCATATTTTAATAAATAAATGAAGTGTCATCATAACTTCATCCTTAAACCATTTGGATTTAAGCTTCCTTTAGCTATTAATTTGATTTCATACCAAGACTTTTGGTATAATGGATATTCACATACTCTAAGCACTTTTTTAATATATATATTATCATCTTATATATTTATATAACTATTTATACTTTACATAATAAATTTATATAGATAATGGCCATTTTTTTTTATCGTAATGGCCTAATGGAAATGATTTTCTATTGACCCAATGACCAAATCCTTAATAATGACCATATACTCATAATACTAACATAGTTTGTCTTTTGTGGAAAATAATCACCTTTACCTCTTATTATTAAAACAATACCTGGATTTTACTTATGATTAAAACTTTCTAAGATGGCATTAAAAACTTGTTACTAAATAAACTCTGTGGTTCATTTTTCTTCAAGTACCTATGAAAATTCAACTCATAGATTCCAGCTACATACTCTTACCCCTGATAGATTTGTCCCCTTTTGTTTAATCGAATCAAGCCCTTTTACTCGGGATGTTACACAAAACCAGTAAGTCTTTGTTTTATGTACAAGGGTTATGCAAAATTGTTAAGAGCTTTTTCCAATTTATTGCACATTAACTTTCATTCATTAAGTCTTAGAATATGAAAGAAATAATTACAATCACAAATTAACATTTATTTGGAATATTAATGAAAAAATAATATAACATTTAAGATAAAGTTTTTTCTCTTAATTACATTTTTTTTATTTTTCCAATTTTTTATGTTATAAGACAAAAAAAAATTAATGCAATGATATCACTATTTAATAATATATACTTTTTATATAAGAAAGTTCTTTTCTCTTAATTACATTTTATTATTTTTCCAATTTTTTATGTTATAAGAAAAAAAAATTTTATGTCATGATATCACTATTTAATAATATAAACTTTTTATTTTTTTTAAAGAATGTAGATGCTTTACTTTCGAAATGTAATTCATCTTAAAGAGTGAGGTGATTGGGCTGAAGTTAACCTGGAAATCTAAAAAAAATTAAAAAATATTATATTACTACTTAATAATATAAACTTCTTAATTTTTTATAAAAAATTAAATGTTTTACTTTCGGAATGTTATTTATCTTAAACAGTGAGGTAATTGGGCTTGCTTTAACTTGGAAATCTGAAAATAAATTAGAAAAAAATATCTTTAAAAAAAAATGTAGATGCTCTCATCTTGGACTCTTCTTGAATATCTTGATTTTAACATGATGTTAAAAAGTGAAACTATGAATGATGCAGTTAATCTCAGCGAGCATGATCCTTCTCGATTCAATGGGCTACTCCATCATATGTACCGGCTTCTTGAACAGTTACGTCAGTTTGAATGAGGGAAGAAGATGAAGGGGCACCGTTTGAATGAGGCAAGAAGATGAAGGGACACCGGGCAAGGGAAATACGAAGGGATAACCTAATACACATACTTCATATATAATTCAATAGAGAGCAGATCTACAAGTATCTACATTCCATTGCCATGGCAGATTTTTCACTGAACCCTGATATTCTTGATGACATTGTGAAGGACGAAAGCGTGGAGCAACGCGTTAGACGCAATTGGAGGGAACAGATTAGACACTATTCAAGGAGATCGCATGGCTAGAGCTACCCGTTTCAAGCAACCACTCAAATGCCGTCTTGCACTGGAGTATTATCAAGCATACCAAGACAGGTACCCAAAGCTTTCATTCTGTCATTTTTATTAGAACTTAAAAACTATAATAACGATATTCGAGTGAAGTAGTGAATTCAATGAGTTTTTTTCTCATTTTTATTGGAATTTATAACAAGAATATTTTGTATATGAATGATTATACAGTGTTTAATCATTGTGTATATAACTTTATAGATTTGCATTGTGTAAAAATTTAGATTTTTAGCTTGTACATGATATAATAAGATTTGCAGTTTATAGAAATTTAGATCTTAAGTAAAAGTTGATAATTTCTAAATTTCTACACAGTACAAATCTGTAAACTTACAGCCAACAAGCGACTCCAACGCGGAGCTGTTTACCTTTTTGTATATGGCAGAGGAGTTGGCTAATCTCTAGACCATTTGCACATTTTCAGGTAAGTTTGGTCGGAATCTGGCAACACTATTTGTTGTTGAAAATGAGATTTTCCAGTGTTAAAATTCTAATTGTTACTGCAGAAATGGATTCAATACCCTTGATTACCTTTGGGGCATCCAGATTATGCAATTCCAATCACTAAAAACTACTCTTTCAACAATTTCCACCGAATTTTGACAAAAAAACTCGTGGAATTTTAGGTGCAAATGGTCTAGAGTTTAGCTTAGTGCTAGAGCAAGAGTTATTCATTGAGCTGCAGAGCATTTAATGTTGCTGCAGCAAGCTTGGTGATCGTTGGATCTTGAGCTGCTCGAGATTCAATGGTCAAGAAGCTTGTTGGAGCCGCATTAAATGCTCTGCAGCTCAATAGATAGCTCTTGCCTTTGCCATAGCACTAAGCTAAACTCTAGACCATTTGCACCTAAAATTCGACGAGTTTTTTTGTCAAAATTCGGTGGAAATTGTTGAAAGAGTAGTTTTCAGTGATTGGAATTGCATAATCTAGATGCCCCAAGGATAATCAAGGGTCTTGAATCCATTTCTACAATAAAAATTACAATTTTAACACTGAAAAATCTCATTTTCAACAACAAATAGTGTTGCCAAATTCCGGCCAAACTTACCTGAAAATGTGCAAATAGTCTAGAGATTAGCCAACTCCTCTGCTTGCAGATATACAAAAAGATCTGCAGCTCCACCTGACATAGATCTGCTGCATGTATGCCACATAAATAAAGAACCGGGATGATCGTTACTTCCTTCCATTGCCATAAACCTCCGCCAATGTCAATCTTTTTAATGCCAAGTTTATCGCCAGCCATGAGTTGAACAAAATACAGAATTCCGTCAACTACTCATAAAACAAGTCCCTCTTAGGAACTTATGTATGTGTACGGCCCTCTTCCACCACTCGGAACACAGTTTCTCCATTGTCCATCAAGTTTCAGAACGTAGCCACTAGCCAGGTAATCAGGATTGATTTTTCCTGTCAAATTTAAGGAAAGACATATATAAAAACACTCTAGATGCAATGATAGTTAATAAGAGCAACAACTATCTATTGAGCTGTACAGCATTTAATGAGGCTCCAACAAGCTTGTTGACAGTTGGATCTCGAGCAGCTCAAGATCTAACGATCACCAAGCTTGCTGCAGCAACATTAAATGCTCTGCAGCTCAATGAATAACTCTTGCTCTATGGCAAATGTACTGAAAGTACTACTTTGTATTCTAATAGTTATTTTTAGATACGAAAGATACCTGAAATGCCATAATGAAATGCCATAATGAAATGCCATAATACCACAGGTACTTCTGCCAAAAATGTTTTTTTGAAAGTATTTGTATTCTAATAATTATTTTTAGATAAGAAAGATACCTGAAATGCCATAATACCACAGGTGCCTAAAATGTTTTTTTGAAAGTATTAAAGTCAATCTATTTATCTTTTCGTACCTTTTATCTTTGGATTTACCTTTCAGATTATAAATAGACATTCTTGCCTTATGTTATTGGAGTAATCATACAACTGAATGTATTTAATCATACTCATAATTCACGATTCTACTTCTACTTCAGTTTTAGACTCACCATCAAAAGTAAGTAGTTGTGTAACAACACTTTATTTAATTCTTCTTGTTTATTAGTTTCTCACTATCAATTTTATAGCTTCATATTTTTGCTATCAAACTCCTCATTGTTTCTAATGATTCAGAGCATGTACTTTGTTCATTGTTATTGTTAACCTTCAATAGATTATGTTCTTTCACCATATTAAACATAGTGATTTCAACGTGTTTTATTAATTTAATGCTGTTTTTCAGTTTATTAATTTAATGCTGTGCAAAAATTTTATATTGCCCAGTAGACCTAAGTGTTATAAGTACAACTCTGGTACCATATGTAAGATACCCAAATTTGCTAATATACTTATTTCTTTTTCTGTTGGTAATATAAGTATTTATCTGCATTATTATTATCGTAAACCGAACTATAATTTTACTTGCGGACTGTCGTATACCTACTAGTCAGTCTTTAAATGGGTAGTAAAGGTGTGCCATTAAATTTCATGGTAGCTCATATATTATATTTGCAAAATTTGCCTGGAGTCATACTTATACCATTACTTATTGCACCTATCTACTTAGTGTGGCCTATAATTGCTATGGCCCTAGGAATTGGCCTTGGTATTTATTATTGGATTATATTTTTAACCCATATCATATATATGTGTGGTAATAACCATCTTCAACTCTTTGTTACGATATTATCTATGTTAGAAGCGGCGGTTCACATGGTGCAACGTTTTTATCCCAAGCAATTCTTACTATTAATATGATGTAGGGCATATATGTTGAAAAGATCATATAACAATGGGCTATGCAACTATAGCTCATCATGGTCTACTTGCTACCACAACCTTAGGTATGAGTCTTACAACCTTATCTCATATATGGTAGAATACATCTATATATAAACTTTATAAACGTCGAAAGGAGGAATACAATGGTGACTTGTTTCCCATCATAGGAAAACCGGTGTTTTTAAACTATATGTTAATTCAACACCAAGTGTGACATGACTCTAACATATCGTTTTAAATGAAACATATTAATGGACGTTATTATGCCAAGTCCATTGTCCTGTTGTGATCCACGACATATCAACTGCATTTAAACGTAGTGGGGATTTGAGCAATGGTGCTCGTGCAACGTGTGCATGGTCTAGATTCATGGTTTCCTCGATGTATGTTAAGTCTCTCAAGGTGATTGAACGCGGATCTCGTCAAGTCGATTCGATTTTAAAGGAGGCAATTATGAAATGGAAACCAATATGCGCTTGGCAGCAGACCGTATAATGATGTTGGCCGAACTCTAATATATTCTAACTGTCTCGCACATTTATTTCTTGGCAAAAAAAATTGGCCTCTCTTTGTCCGTTGAGCCATCCTTTCCCACCATCCTACTATAGACCCGTGGAGATCAATGCCTATGACCACCATCCAACTGAACCCCATCGAAATGTGCCCAAACGAAACGACATGGCATGGACATGGAAGAGTAATACGATCAACATTAATGAAATGCTGATTTGAATTTTGAATTTACTGAACGTGGAGATAGATGCAATTCAAATTTGGCGTAAATTTGGTTTTGTTATTTAAGAAAATTGTTGGAAACAACTATCACAATGCTCATTCAGATGCAAGTGCATATAGCAATGGCAAGCAATATAGCAATTCATATACCAGAGAACAGATGACATCAAGTTCCATACTTAATCGGCGATGATGGATAGGAGTACCAAATAAATCCATCATCAAAGATTAACTGTGTAATTTGATGTCAGTCGTTCTTTGGTCACCAAATTGCGATATTGCTTGTCATTGCTACATGCAGTTGTACGAATGTACATTGTTATTGTTGTTGCCAACATTTTTCTATGAATTTTTTCAATAGCAAAACCAAATGTGAACTTGGATTACAAATTCAAAATCGAAATTTGAATTGCATCTATACATGCTGACCGTATTAGTCTTCCATGTCGTTTCATATGGGAACATTCCAATGGGGTTCAACTAGATGGTGATTATAGTTATTGATCGCCATGGGTATGGATGGCTCAACCGACAAGACATGATGAATTTTTTTTGTCCGAGAAATAGGTGTATATATACAATTAGAATATGTTAGAGCCTCCGCAATAGCATTAAAAAATTTGCTGCGAGATACGTTTTATTTGTCACTACAAACTTGCCAATTGATTGAAAGTTTTAATGAGATCATACAACAACATTACACAATTTGCGAAGTGCATATTAATTGTCACTAGACTTACCAACTGGTTGGAGGTTTTAATGACACCATACTGTACCCAAACATCATATTGATTGTGCTCTATTCCTCGGTAACTTTTTTGATGGTCTTACCTTAGCTTGATTGATCCACAGGGGCTTCACTTGTTGACCAATATCCTATCACGTTAGTTCATATTGTGGGTTTTAAAATTATCAAAAATTGAACCAATATATTGCAGGTATTGGGGTGGATGAGGGGTTTAAGGTGGGGGTGGGTAGGGTGGTTTATAAGGATTGAGGTATACAAATGAGTGGAGAGGAGGTTTTAAGTATTGGGAAGGGGTTTCAACAAAAAGAGTTTGGGTCAATATCTCTGGAAATTAAGGATATTCTTTAATATCCCATGATTGCACCCTGATATGTGACAGGTTAACTAAGTGAAGTCCCCGTGGATTAATCTCGATGACCATTATGAGTTTTATTCCTTTAGCTCTATAAATGTATTAACTCCCGCTCATAACCCTAACGATACAAGATTTTTCTCAAAAGTTTTTGGCTCAATCCTTCGTTGTAGGAAGCCACTGTCTCCATACTTCCTCAACTGATTCGGTTACACACGAATGTTCCAAACCTCACAAGTTACGCAAACCTAATAATTCCTTCTCCTAGTAGTAGATTATGATGTAACTACCTAATGTTGTCTTCATGTTAACTTTGATATATTTTCTATTATGAAAGTTGTGAAGGGTTGGTCATAATTTTTTTTTAGTTAGATTTGAATTTATTTTATATATAAATGAAAAAAGATTTATGATCATATTGAAAGTTAATATTTTTAATTTCTTAAAAATGGGTATAACAAAGTGATTCATAAATAAATTAGAAAAAAAATTAAGGTTTTAACTAATTATAAAAATAATTATATGGTTTAAAAATGAAAAGTTTGAAAATGTAACAAATTATTATTAAAAGTGCTTAGACACATTTAAACAGGTCATGTATACTAGAACTAAAGCATCTTATATAACATGCAATAGCTCTTATGAATTACCACTTATGCATTGTTGTTACTATGGGTGTGCATATTGTTATATATACTAATTGTATAAGATGTTATAGTGACAATCGTTATATGCATTGGTACTAAAGCATCGTTTATAGCATGCACTATCATTACTCTTAGAACTCGAGTATGAGAACAACTGTGCTAATCGTAAATTTAAAGCTTCTTGAAGAACTTGTACAAAAGGCTCACATTCTATAAATGAAGATAGTATGTAGTACAATACTTCATTGAATCTCAATACCTTAAGCCACACTTGCTATGTTTGGGTGTGTTGTATATACCACATATTTGTCTGATTTGATATAATATGTATTTACATGTTTGACTCATTTTGTAAAGTAGCAATGCACTATGTAACAAACTAGTGAAAGAAAGAATATGAGAGTATGTGAATAAATAGGAAATTGGGTATTATAACTTGCATGGAAGTGCATTGGTAGATTATCGTTATTGACTTGTTCATGTTCACAATATAGAAAATGACATTTGATGTGAGAATTGAGAAATTGATATATCACAAGATATTATCTAAATCAATATCCATGAAGGGACTCTATTTTCTATTTACTTGTTCCATTGACAAAGCATAAATAATGAATGAAATATAATAGATGATGTGATTCTTGTTAGTTAACCACTTATACTATGAAATGAGAACTCGACACACTTCTCATTTTTCTCTCTCCTAATTTTAGTAGCTATTTTTACCTCGACTTCAAAAAGGGTTGATACCAGTATCACACGTTTTCATTTCGAGGCATTTTTTGGGCCTTCGAATCATCTTTGTCCTAAAATATTTTTAATTTCTATTTTCAAGTGTGTTTTTTAGAAATTTAACAAAATGGCATACATTTAGAAGCAAGTTATAATGAAAAACATATACATTTTGCAATCTTTTCCTTAAAATAGAACATTTTTATGGACAAAATAAGATATTTTTATTGACAAAATTGTAAAAAAATCCAGAAAATAAAGACATTTAAAACAATTTTCAATGAATTTTAAGATATTTATTTTATAAAAGTGATATTGTTTCACATTCTTTTCCAAAAGGTGACGATTCACATAAATTCAAGAAAAACTATACCATATATATGTAAATGACATATGAAAAACAATATATATAGAAATTTTATTTCTAAAATAAAGGCTAAAAGTCAAAACATTACTAATATATCTTATCAAAATATTGTTAAATTTAACATTTTCTTCAAGAAATGAAACTAATCAACAATATCATTAGGACAAATTCTTCATCTAAATTGGAATTTTATGGAGCTTGGATTTCTTAGGGGACATCAATGTTGTCTTGATCCATTGGGCCTTTTATGTCACTCCTTTCAAATCTCTTTCTTTATATCTTAATTTTTAACCACTCCATTATAAGTCAACATCTAACTATGTCTACATTCACTATTTTCATTTATTAAAACATATTCATAACTCTTATTAATGAAGCTAAGAATATTAGACTTTTGTATATAGCTAAAATATATAAAAATATTAAAAAACGAAAAAACACACAAGATAATGTTTTAAAAAAATTAAAAACAAAAATGCAAAAAGATTTTCATGAAAAAAAAATAAAGAAATAAAAAAACAAATAAAGTGAACAAATCAAAAATAAACTAAACAAAACAAAAATAAACAAATAAAATAAGAAAAAACAGAAATAAACAAAACAAATAAAAAATAAAACAAAACATATAACAAATAACACATATAGAAATATGACACTTTTTCAAGGGGAAGAACTCCACAAATCTTATAGCCATCGAACCCTAAGTTTCCCACCATCTGATCATAATTTGACATACAACGTAGATTTTTTCTTCTTTTGGAAACAATTTGTTAAACTATACTCTTGGAAGGCGCAATTGCACAAATAATTATTATATCCAATCTGTATCTAGTTAAATCAAAACTATTTTCCATAAAACTATATTCTTTCCAAGCAAGAAAACAAGAGATAAACTATTTAATCACCCTCTAGCGATAAGAGTATCAAACTTGAAAAAAAAAATTACATGTTCATCTCAAATCTACTTTACATTGCAACACAACTTGTTATTTGTTGTTAGGATTACTAATTGTGTTCATGTTAGCTTTAACGATACTTTAATTTCCTTCTCCATAGGGGAAATAATCTATGTTGTTTGAATGGTGTAACCCTCAATACTGCAAGAGAATCATGACACTGATCTGGCAAGATAGCCTCAAGGAGTATATTGTAGTGTTATCCTTGTCAAAATATTTTAAATGAGTTTTCAAAAGATTTGAACAATCAAGTGTCTTGAGTTCTATAATCAATTATTGTTTTTGTGGAAAGAACATTCAAGGTCCCGAGGTCTATAATCAAATATAAGTTACAGTACTTGAGATAGTTTATATGTATCTTAATGAAAAGGACAAGGGTGAAAACTCGAAGTTGGGTAACACTTCCATGAGAATTGGGTGCCCAACCAACATAGTGGGAGTTATTTGGCCAAATAACTATATTTATTCGGCCGAATAATGGTGTTATTTGGCTGAATAATTATAGTTATTTGGCCGAATAATTATAGTTATTCGGCCGAATAACTAATCATTTATTCGACCGAATAAACTTTAAAGGTAACCATTTAATTTGACGAAACAGATTGCCGACCAGTAATTTTTATTGGTGTTTCAATCATTATTCAGCCGAATAACTATTCAACCGAAGAATTATTCGGCCGAATAACTTTTTACCATATAAGGTCACATGCGGCCTCATTTTCGTTGTTTTCACCTGCAATGATTTGTCATCATCCTGCTGGTCCCACCACCCGTTGCGCCACCCATCTTGTCTCGCCACTTGTCTCCTCCTCATCCATGTCACCCAGCCATCTGACGTGTACATCCACCATCCTGTCACCCCTTATTTGTCTGGTTTTCTCTCGGCTTAGAGGTATGTTCGTGGAGGTTTGTTCGGTGTGGAGGTCTGTTTGTGGAGGTGTACGTGGTCTTCTCATGGTGTGGTGTTGTTGTGCTACCCCTTGACTATGAGGTAAATCTTGTCTAACTTTTATATCATTATGAGTACTGTGAGGTAAAGCTTGTCTAACCTTTGTTAAGTCATCATTCTGAGTACTCTTATCAGAGCTATACCATTAAGCTATTACGAAAAGATAGTGTTGTAATTAGAGTTGAACAGCTCTGCCCATTTGGATAGAGTTAAACAGCTCTGCTCATTTGGACAGAGCTGAATAGCTCTTCCTATTTGGACAGGTGTATGTTCTGTACACACTAGTCTGTACATGATTACCTTTATATATTACATAATTAGTATAGAGTAATAGCAGTAGAACTTAGCTTATGTGCTTGTTTAATATTACACATGATAAACAAGGGTAACCATTCTATTATGTTCAATGATTCCACCTATTGTATTTACGTAATCTCTAAGATCATAATTACAATGGTAGTAAGGACAGAGTTGAACAACTATGTCCATTTAGACAGAGTTGAACAACTTTGCCCATTTGGACAGAGTTGAACATCTCTTCCCATTTGGACAGATGTATGTTCTGTACACACTAGTATGTACATGATTACCTTTATATATTACATAATTAGTACAGAGTAATAGCAGTAAAGCTTAGCTTATGTGCTTGTTTCATATTACACATGATAAACAAGGGTAACCATTCTATTATTTTCAATGATTCCACCTATTGTATTTACGTAATCTCTAAGCTCATAATTACAATGGTAGTAAGCTAATGTAATAGAAGTGATTCCACTACTAGTTATGAAGGTTACACTTATATAGTTTCCCTAATCAATACAGGTTAGTTATAAGCACAACATAAGCTCATAGAATAGAGTGTATTCAAATCTTATATCGTTATAAGTAACATAGTGTTTAATATAGCTTTGTTAATATGAAGAGTTACAAGCCTATTCAAGCTTACATGGTTAGAATCCATGACCTGAACTATTCCCATAGATAACATGTAGTTAAAAAATCCAATACAAATGAGAAACAAGCTTAAGTGTTCATAGTTAAGCATAGTGTAATAGAACTCCATAAGTAGTAGTATTATGCATAATATACAAATATATGAAATTGTAATCATACTAGTCTTAAAGCTTATACTTGGCGAAATCCTGGTTATCATAGATAGAACTGTTCTAAGAGGGGCTAGGATAGGAGTTGTTCTCCCTAAAGGGCCGCCATTGTATAGTTTATATTGAATAAAATCCCAGTTTCACCTGATTCCAACTGATACAAATGGTCAGTGCATACAATCCACTTCCCCAGTTTTACAACAGCCTCAAAAGAAAACTCTCGGCCTATACGCGCCCATAAATAGCATATTGTAGCTGATATACAGTTCAATTTCTGTCAATTTTGACAGAGTTGAACAGCTTTGTTCAAATGGACAAAGCTGAACAGCTCTGTCCATTTGGACATACCTGATTGCAAAAAAAATTAAAAGAACATATGAAGCACTATTGATATAAGATCTTAGATTTTGAATTTGGTTTTAAGTGTAATACTTATTTTAAATGAAACAAAATTTAACATAAAACTTGAAATCTGTTAATGTTTTTTCTTTTTCTATATTTTTTAATTAGCTTATTCTTATTCTCTATGTACATGAAATTTTATAGAATATTTAGACAGCTCTGTTTTAAAAAAATCCATAACTTTTTAATTAGATTATTCCTATTCTCTATGTACATGAAAATTTATAGAATATTTAGAGAGCTCTGTCCAAAAGAATCCATGGTTATGTAGTCTTAAATAACTCCACCAAAGAAAAGATCCATGGTTGGGGTGTCCAAATGGACAGAGCTGGGGGTGTTGGAAAATTTGATGTTTTATGTCATGGAAACTAAGGGAACTAGGGATTTAATGGACCGCAGAGAAGGAGGTGTTTCTACGTAGGGTAAGGTATTTGTGGGAGGGAAGTAACTTCATATAAATATATACTTTATGGGGTTTTGGTGGGTTATGCAATGATTAATTCATGTCACCAGTAATGCAGTTGCAGTATGTAGCATCTCTAAATGACATTTAAGACTGCACAGGTTGCAGCTCTGTCCAATGGACAAGATGATCAGCTCTGTACAAATGGACAGAGCTGATCTACTCTATCCATTTGGACAGAGTTGATGAGCTCTGTCCATTTGGATAGAGTTGAACAGCTCTGTCCAAATGGCCAGAGCTGATCAACTCTGTCCAAATGGACAGAGACAGCTGAAGTTGTAACTCAGGCAAGAAGTAAAATGAAAAGGTTTTGAAATCCTGTCCACTACCAACGAAAAAACATACAGAAATAAATTGTTTACTTAGGGACTTGATCATCTCTGTCCATTTGGATAGAGTTGAACAGCTCTGTCCAAATGGCCAGAGCTGATCAACTCTGTCCAAATGGACAGAGATGATCAAGTCCCTAAGTAAACAATTTATTTCTGTATGTTTTTTCGTTGGTAGGGGACAGGATTTCAAAACCTTTTCATTTTACTTCTTGCCTGAGTTACAACTTCAGCTGTAGTGTAATAACTATATAGTTTTGTCCATAAGCTCTACTACTTGCTTTAGTCCATACAACTACTAGCTGAAGAATAAGTCCCATACTTTATGACTATCTTAGTCCATGATGCATTGCATTAAGTTCCATTGTCATTTCATGCTTTTTCCGAAACATAGAGAGAAAAGGTTAGATAGATAAAGGCAAGTTTAAAGAAATAATTGCTTTATATTCTTATGGGGATGGAGACCAAAACAACCAGAAGTGTAACGTAAAATGATAGGGATAGGATAAACTAATGGGGGGAATCCATAGCTGTATGTAGTCAGTCCCTAGATGCTCGCCTTAGTCCAAGTTGAAATCTATATGTCCTTGCCATTTGATGTGATAAATCCATGAAATCACTTCAGCTGATTGATAGCTGTCAGTTGATTCACTACCCTTACTCTTCATTGCTTTATACAACCATAATTCATTGTAAGCACTCTAGATCCCAAAAGAAGGGAAGTGGAAGTATTTAAAGCTGAGAAATGAAGAGAAAGCAAGGAATTCCAGATATCTATTACGAGATTATGTCAGTTCGATCGAGACTACGACGTAGAATAATCTAGAAATACTTTCTACCTATGAGATTCAGGGATGAGATCGCTATTCACCTATGATATAAGTTCAGTTGAAGCTCTATCTATATTTAATAGCGATTCTCTCACTAACAACTCTATAACGACTAGGTAGCTAGTAGCCAGTAGTAGTGTCTGTCTGTAGAGTAGGTAAGTACTTGCACTTGCCTTAGACTATATTTTATACTTAGCAAAACGTAGTTCATGCACATGGGGTTAAAGGACTATTAGATCATATTAGTGATATCTAGGTCCTTATTGAAATATTAGTTTTTATAGTTTCTAGGTCTTTGAAGTTGATTAATTAACATGTATAAAGTTAGGCCCTTAGTGATTGAGGCATTATGGCTCTCAAACTTCAGGCCTGGATATTTAGGCCTGACACACTATCTCCCCGCATTTTACACCTCTCGACTTGCAAAATTATTTAATGGATCAGCATGTTTGGCTTCAAATTACTCTACATTTCAACCTTTGGCCTCTGAACCAAAACAAGTTTATGGCATGTGCCAGGGTCAAAACGTTATACAGCGTGCATAGTAACCATCATATACCAGTGTATTTAGTGAATTCAGGGATCTTCCTTATCATGAAGAAGCCTCATCGTCTTTATATATGTTATTTCTCCATACCACCTTAGTTTTTCTATTTATATTAACATGTAGAAATTGATGTTTGTGTAAACTTGTAGATATCATATCCAATGGAAAGAGAACAGCCTTTGAGACAGAAGCGTAGGAGTTCATCACATTCTTCGGGAGTTGGTGTCCGAAATGAAAATTGAAGATTAGCGACTTCACCTCGCGACTCAAGCTTATTGTATAGTTCACATTCATTTGATCATCGACGTGGCGATAGTGGTAGAGATGATTCCCCCTTATCATCTATGGGTGAACGTGGGTCTCGACCTTCTGTACAGGAGACAAGTGTGGAAGTAGAGCAAGGTTCACAAGAGGATCATCATCCTACACAAGGTGGTGATGGTCGAGCAAGGACGCATTATGTCGAGCTAGCTGAGGGTTGTACGCCCATTACGACCTATCCATCAGATTTATCGGATGAGATTCCATGGGAAAGTGGTCTTCAACAAACAACTCTTGAATGTTGTAGGGCTCACTATGACAAGCTGCAAAATGATCTTTCTAGTTTGGATCTCACTCCAGAGAACAAACAAAGTATAGCATTAGAGAGAATTTGAGGTCAAAAATGGGCCTCAAAAGGACCAAAATGTACTATAAAAATCAACCAATTACATTCTAGTAGATGACGTCATCCCCCATGGTTGAGGTGGCATTTCATGAGTTAAGAATGCTTATTTGTCACATTTTCTATGGTGGATGAAAACCCATAGTTAACCAAGGTAGTGGTACAAGTACTTTTAAGTCATAAAGTGAAGTACTCACAATAAAAATCATTTCACACTTTCTCATAAAATAATATTATTGCTATTTTCAAGTAAAGTACTCATAATTCACTTTTCCATAAAATAATATTATTGTGATTTTCAAGTAAAGTACTCATAATTCATAAAAATGTCTTTTCACATTTTTTTATAAAATAATATATTGTCATTTTCATGTTTTTTAATTTTAAATTATATATTCATTCAATTGTATTTAATATCATAATGTCAAACTAATATATATATATATATATATAATCTTGTACTTTTAAAATAAATTAAATTCATGAATGATATTTATATCAAAAAAAATATGTTAGTTATGCATATAAATTAAATTTATTTTTGTTTAATTTTATTTACAAGTTCAAGACAAATAAATGCTAAAGGACAATGATTTTTTGTTAATTTACAATGAATCTTAGTCACATCATTGTAGAGTTATTTTATTAATTTTATTTATAGTCAATTTATAAAAGTAACTCAACCATGGTTATTTATATTGTGCATAAAAAGTAGTGTAGGAGGTGAGTTGTCATATATACCTACCCCATAAAACCCCTAACTCATAATATTTTAATATATCTTATATTTTTGTAGTACATCTCTTAGGAGGCCCATTTTTGACCTCAAATTCTCTCTAATGAGATGGTTTTGCAATCTTTACAAAAATTCATTGAGGTATATGAGGATCTTGGACCAACAACAGATGGTTTTGTTGCCTTGATGCAAAGAAGAAAGGTAGAAGTGATGGGTCCAAACAAATGGGCTGTTGTGAAGGAGATGGTGACTAGAGAATAGGCCAACTCAATGTTCAACTTCAAAGAGGGCGTAAAGAGGAAAGCATTGAAAGTGCAATATTTTAAGCACCCTGAACTTGCACATTTTTTATATGATCGCTTTCTTGTAGCCTATGGTCGGTTTCCATGGAATGATGAGGTTCCTAATTATTTTGCTAGGTTTTTTTATGCTGAATTTTTTTTAGGAATGAAGCTAGACTATATTGATATTCATTCCAAGTTTTATGGATTTGGAAAGGGGAGGATATGCAATCGAAAAGGTGCCCTTAGATATCCTAGTACTCTTCGACCTCCACCTCCGATATCTCGTCCACCTAGGCTTGTGACTTACAAATCAGAGATGGAGCCCACATCACAAATTGGGACAACTGCAAGGCATAATGTTGCCGAAGGTTTGACTTCAGCATTTGTAGGAATTGATGTTGGATTGAGTCGAGAGAGGACTCAAGCCACTATTTGGCAAAATTTTGTTTACAAAACAAATGATGAGTTAGATTGCATGGGCATTGAATATCTAAAGGCCTATGTGAAGCTTTGTCATAATATAGCTTCGGGTAGAATATCTAATGACACATCAAGCATAGGAGAGGTTTGTGTACTTCCAATCTATTTTTTTTTATTCATTTTGAATTAAACTTTTTGTCACATTATATCTATGTATGATAAATTATTTTTTGATGTATAGTAATAAATACGTTACGCAAATGTTTATTGTTTTCAGTTTTCTCGATTGTTAAATGAACATAATTTTAGAGTCTCCAATAGTCAAAATGCTGAAAATGTAGAAGAGCATATTGGAGAGATATATTTAAAATTTACACATTTATATTTATGTTTGAAAGATATTTTTTTTTGTTTTTAAATTTAACTATGTATCTTATTGTTAATTTGACTTATTTATGCAGGTTTCATTAGATTCGAACTTTTTAGATGATTTTCCATCTATTGTGAGTGAATGTTTTATTTTGTTTTTTTTTTAAGTTAATTGCTAAGCTTAATATTTTTTGCTTTTACTATGATTTATTTATTAACAAAATTTAAATTTTAAGGGAAGAGAACATATTGAAATTGGAGGTGAAGATATAAGTTCTTTGATGGATGTGGATATTGGCACCAAGGTAATTTTGTTCATAATTGAATTGTTCTCTGATATATATGTATAAATAGTTTAAATAATGTTTGGCATTTGTAAATTTCTTTTATATATGTTGAAGTTTGGGTCTCTTCGATCTTTTTGAGGAAAAGGAAAGACTCCATTGGACGAAAGTGTTGGAATTGTAAGTTTAATATTTTATTTTTTTGAATTTAGTTTAAAATAGTCTAAATAATTTGTAAGATTTATAAATTGTTTTTATATATGTTGTAGCTTGGGTCTACTCCACCTTTTAGAGGCAAAGAGAAGACTCCGTTGGATGATAGAGAATTGGAGGTAATTTTGTTAATAACTCCATTAGACGAAA
>LPNX010523461.1:149793-167061 GCA_001517045.1 Pseudotsuga menziesii | reverse complement strand
TATTTTTTTGAATTTAGTTTAAAATAGTCTAAATAATTTGTAAGATTTATAAATTGTTTTTATATATGTTGTAGCTTGGGTCTACTCCACCTTTTAGAGTAATATTTTATTTTTTTGAATTTAGTTTAAAATAGTCTAAATAATTTGTAAGATTTATAAATTGTTTTTATATATGTTGTAGCTTGGGTCTACTCCACCTTTTAGAGGCAAAGAGAAGACTCCGTTGGATGATAGAGAATTGGAGGTAATTTTGTTAATAATTGAATTGTTCTTCGATATATTAGTTTAATGTTTTAATGTTTTGATTTTGGTTTAAAGTTCTTTAAATAATTTATGCTATTCATAATCTATTTTTATACATGTTGCAGATTGTTACGAGTCCAAGGGAAACATGTCCAAGGGAAGACCATGAGTCCAAGGGAAACGTGTCAAAGGGAAGACCCTGGTCGAGGATAGTGGTGGACTTCTATTTAGAGAATTATTTATATTGTTCTTTTTATGTTGATATATATGTTGTAGTTGATTTGGACATGGAGGAGCTTAATTTTTGGATTATATACATGTACTTTGAACTCACATGTACATAATTTTTGGATTATATACATGTACATTGAACTCACATGTACATGATTTTTTTTTGGATTATATACATGTACATTGAATTCACATCTTCATGATTGTTTTTTTGGATTATATAAATGTGCATTGACCTTAGATATTGTTTTGGGGATTATATACATGTATATATAAAGGTTAGAAATGTTAGGAAGTTTTGATAGGTGCAAATATATGAATGTATGTAATTTATTAAATTTATATATGTTTCTTGTTGAGAAGTTGAGAGTGATAGAAATGTTATGAAGTTTTAATAGGTGCAATCTAATATTAAGAATGAATATATGGGGAATGTTAATGTTAGGAGTGAATGTGGGAATAAGGGAATGTTAGGAGTGAATATTTTGATAGGTGCAATTTAATGTTAAAAATGAATATATGTGAATGTATGAATGAATGTAAGAATGAATATATGGGGAATGAATATGGAAATGTTAATGTTAGGAATGTTAGGAAGTTTTGATAGGTGCAATGTTAGGAGTGAATGTGGGAATGGAGGAATGTTAGGAGTGAATGTGGAAATAGGGGAACGCTAGGAATGAATGCTTTGATAGGTGCAATCTAATGTTAAGAATGAATATGGAAATGTTAATGTTATGAATGTTAATAAGTTAATGTTAGGAATGTTATGAAGTTTTGATAGGTGCAATGTTAGGGGTGAATGTGGGAATGGGGGAATGTTAGGAGTGAATGTTTTGATAGGTGCAATGTTAGGAGTAAATGTGGGAATGGGGGAATGTTAGGAGTGAATGTTTTGATAGGTGCAATATTAAGAGTGAATGTTTTGATAGGTGCAATGTTAGGAGTGAATGTGGAAATAGGGGAATGTTAGGAATGAATGCTTTGATAAGTGTAATCTAATGTTAAGAATGAATATGGAAATGTTAATGTTAGAGATGTCAGGAAGTTTTGATAGGTGCAAATATATGAATGTTTGAAATGAATGTTGGGAAATTTTAGGTGAAAATATATGAATGAATGTTAAGAAAGGTTAGGAATGTTAGGAAGTTTTGATAGGTGCAAATATATGAATGTATAAATGAATGTAAGAATGCATATAGAGGAATTTTAATGTTAAAAATGAATATATGGAGAATGTCAATGTTAGGAGTGAATGTGGGAATGGGAGAATGTTAGGATAGAATATTTTGATAGGTGCAATGTTAGGAGTGAATGTTAGCAATGAATGTGGGAATGTTAGGAGTGAATGTTTTGATAGGTGCAAAAATATGAATGAATGTTAGGTAGTTTTAAACAACAAATTCAGGTACAAGAAAGGCGCCAATAATTTTTGTGAAAAATAAATA
This sequence comes from Pseudotsuga menziesii, assembly GCA_001517045.1. Taxonomy (NCBI): domain Eukaryota; kingdom Viridiplantae; phylum Streptophyta; class Pinopsida; order Pinales; family Pinaceae; genus Pseudotsuga; species Pseudotsuga menziesii. The sequence continues at coordinate 165,139 of LPNX010523461.1, read as the reverse complement.
TGAAACAATGCACATGTGCACTGACTATAAATAATAGGTACCCACTCCCCAAGATAGATGATATGTTTGATCAGGTCAATGGATGAAATATATTCTCTAAGATTGACCTAAGGTCAGGATACCACGAGGTCAAGATCCTAGAATAGGATATAAGAGAGACTACCTTCAGGACCAAGTACGGTCACTATGTGTTTGTGGTAATGCCCTTCGGGCTAACCAATGCACCAACAAATTTCATGTGCATGATGAGAAATATATTCAATAAGCACTTAGACAAATATGTATTAGTATTTATAAATGAAATACTAATCTACTCCAAAAATGAGAAAGTGCATGAAGAACATCTCAAGATTGTATTACAAACCCTACGACAGCATCAGTTGTATGCCAAGTTTAGCAAGTGTGATTGTTATAAACATTAGATCCAATATATAGGCCATATCATTTCATAAGAAGGTATCATCATAGATATAGAAAAGATCAAATCCATCGAAGAATGGCCTACACCCACAAGTTTCACAGATATAGGATCATTCTTAGGCTTGGTGGGATACTAAAGGAAATTTATGGAAAAATTCTCCAGAATATCCTTCCCAATGACAACATTGCAAAATAAGGAATCCAAGTTTGTATGGACTGCAAAATGTGAAGAAAGTTTCTAGAAACTAAAACAACTTTTAACTACTACACCAATACTTAAAATTGTTGATCCTGATGGGGATTTTCTTGTTTGTACAAATGAAAGAAAGGACTCAGGGGAGCCCTTATGTAGGATGATTATTTAATCTATTATGAGTTTTGAAAAATAAAAGAACATGAGAAAAATTACCCAACCCATGATTTTCAATTGGATTCCATCATCCACACACTAGAAATGTGGAGGCATTACCTCATGGGGAAGAAATTTCTCCTTAAAATAGATAATATGAGTCTTAAGTATTTTTTTGATCAACCATATTTAAGTTCTAGACAAACTAGATGGTTGGCCTTTCTTAGTGAGTACAATTTTTAGTTAAAGAACATCAAGGAAAAAAGAGTTCATATGATGTATGAAGTTATAGAAAGTCAAACTAGCTTTGATTTGAATGATATAATTAGAACAATAAGTAAAAATGAACGATTTTACACATAATTAAGCAAAAAAATGCTAGAAATAGGTTGTTTCGGCAGTAAATTGATTATAAAATCGATGAAACAGGGTTATTATGGTCCAAAAATAGGTTGCATGTTCCTAAAATAGAAAATATCAATTTTGAAATACTAAAATAATTCCAATAGAATCCATATTATGGACACCTGTGATATCAAAAATGATATCAACAGTAAAAAGACATTTTTTCTATCCAAAATTGAAAGTTGACATAGCATTATTTATTGTCAAATGGAAAGAGTGTCAGCTGGTTAAAGCTTAACATTAGCATCCATCAGGCTTGTTGTAGCCATTACCCATTCCAGAATGGAAATGGAAAAATAATCAGCGTGGATTTTATTATAGACTTACCTAAAAGTAAGAAACATAACGAATATATCATGGTGGTGATAGAAAACTTATCTAAAGATGCACATTTTATTCCCTTTAAATCAACTTACAAAGCTAACCATATTGCAGATATATTTTTAGAAGAATTTTTTTGAATTCATGGTATACCTAAGACCATCATCTCTAATAGAGATGCAAAATTTACAGGTAATTTTTGGAAATCATTATTTTCAAGATTAGAGACAAATAAATTTCAGTACTGCTTATCATCCATATAATGGTGGACATAATGAACTTGAGTAAATCATATTCTTGAAGATATGCTCTGAATGTATGTAGTTAATAATCTTAGAAAGTGGGAAGATTACTTTCACCTTGTAGAATTTGCATGTAGCAATGGCTACCAGATTTCAGCCAAGATGAGGCCTTTCAAAGTGCTCTATGGTTGAAGATGCAGAACTCCAGTTACTTGGGACATCCTAGTGGAAAGGCTCATGTTAGGGCCATATTTGATAAATGACTTCGAACAATTGGTTACCAAGGTGCAATGGAACCTAAAAGAAGTAGAAGATAGCCAGAAAAGTTATGCCGATAGAAACATAAAGGATAAAGAGTATCAAATCAGAGATCATGTTTTCTTAAAATTAAAATAAAAAAGAAGTTCCTTGTGCTTAGGAAGATATGTGAAACTAGCCCCCATATTTTATTGGACTTCTGAAATATTGGCCAAGAAGGGCCCATTAGCCTATAAACTAGCACAACCTACTCATGTAAAGGTCCACAATGTTTTTAATGCATCATTACTCATGAAATATGATTATGATACTAAACGTGTCATTGGTTTGTCCTTGTTATAGGTAGAACCCGAAGGGGAATTTGTACCGAAACCCCTTCATATACTAGACATGAGAGAATTATAGCTCAAGAAGAGAACCATTGTCTATATAAACGTGCAATGGAAGCATTCTCATCTTAAGGAGGTCACATTAGAGAATGAAACTACATTGAAATAGGCTTACCCATCCTTATTTCATAGTTTCATTTGCAAGTGCTGACACAGCGATGGTGTTGTTCGAAGAAGGGTGGGATGTAGTATCCCAATTTTTTAGAATATTGGTTTTATTATTATTATTATTATTATTATTATTATTATTATTATTATTATTATTGTGATGTAATAATTTAATAAGTGTCGATCTAGGAAGCTCCAGAACAATTAAGAATATTTTTGAACAATTTTAAGGTTTTGAGTAACTAAATATGGAGCACCAAAGACTATTACTCTAAGAGGTGTTGAGATGAGAGCTATGGAGCATCAAAACTATTGTCAAGTTAAAGTGTTGATCAAGTTAATATCTAGAGAACTTACACTCTTTTTAGATAACTGATGTTGAGATGAGAGCTCTGGAGTATCCAAAACAAATTTATTATTATTAAATTTTATGATAATTATCTCCTTTATTCCTTCTAAATACTAATTGGGGCTCCCACTAAACAAGAATCGAGCATGCTAAGAGATCAAAATGGTAAAACAGTAGTTTATAAATACAATCAACTAGATATTTAGGATTACATATTGTTATTATTTAATCAATTAGAGAGTTTATTATTTATAGTTAAATTGTGAGGATTTAAAATAAAATAATAAAATAAATGATAACTACAAAAACATATAGTTTGAATAGAGATTGAAAAGAGTGTTCTAACCTAAATAGTAGAATATTTCTTATCAATAAAAATTATAAATAGTATAGAGAGGATGTTGCGAGGGAAACGATCCCTATCTCACTGGAGGGTTCAGTCCTAGGTCTATTGAGCACTCAAGGTACCAAAGAGAGATTTTGGTGTGTCCAAGAATGTTCAAAAAAAGGGAAAAACAACTCTAGAAAAAGGGTTGGTAAACAGACCTTGTGACTACTCTTTAGATAGTTAAGAAATATAGAAAATTCCCCTAAGCCTTATAGTATCTCTGACATGCTCAGTTCAACTCGAGGGTGACCTATGAAACAACCTAGGAACGATTTGAGGTCTACAGTTAGAAAGCGAAGGAGGATTGACAAGTACCTTGGTATTATTTTATAAGTTCATATTAATTCAGTTTCAGTTAAATTGAGTATTTATCTACTTAATTTACTACTTGTTCGAGTATCTATGTGTTCAAATATGTATCTATTTATTTTCTACATTTAATTTATGGGATTTTACTAATTATGTTACCAATTGAGTTTCATTTAAATCTATGTATATGCGCTTCTAAAAAATTGTTTGATCTTTTTATCTCTCACAAATATTCTATAGACTGTAAAGTTATTAGCATCAATAGAACTTTTTATAAATTATGTCTTTTTGTTTCGGGATTATATTCCTTTATAATACAAAATGTATAGATTTCTAAAACTAAATAGATATCGTAAAATTTTTCCGTTCTAAGAAGAAACCTCTCGTAAAACCCTAACTAGGTAGAGGATCCAAGAACCAAGTCCCTAAAACCTAGGTAGGTTAACTATTTATATATATAAAAAAATTATCTATATAACATGAATAAAAATATCACACTTATCATTATCTAACAATGACTCTACATAATCATTTAACCTAAACAAGAAGGACAAACAAGATGAATGTACAATCATTTATATAAACTATTTTATAAATTATAACATATCAGCTCAAATGTAACATCCCAAATAAGCTAGGAAGTAGAATCGTTTATGATTTACGATTCTACAAGCCGAAGGCTTTGGAGAATAAATTTAACATAAATTAAAAGTCATCCATAATTCTATAGTATAAAATGGAAGCATCACAAATGAAAACACACAAACTAAGAATATTATACAGGATAAAGTACAAACATAAACAACATTTTCCACATAAACAATAACCATAAATAAACGCACAGTCATGAAATGCTTTACCTTTTCAAACTCAATGCTTAAATATACAACCGCAATGTATGAGTTGAAACATGTGATTTATTTTCTTATATATATAACTATTGGGGTAAGGGATTCAAATCCCGCAATCTAGCATGGAACCCCTAATATCAAAGCTAGTACCTATAGGAACAATTTAACAACTATAATCACACACCANTTGAGTCTCTCTCTTGGGAATTTGAATGGATATAGAAGGATTCAAAATGGATCTCTTTCTCTCTTCTCTCTCTCTCTCTCTCTCTCTCTCTCTCTCTCTCTCTCTCTCTCTCTCTCTCTCTCTCTCTCTCTCTCTCTTTGAACTCTCCAGTACAGGGGAATACTCTCTTGTATAGTAAATACATGCTCTCAAGTAGTATATGCATTGTATTCTAGGAAGATTGAAGGCCTTATAATGAGGTTTGAAGATTAATCTATGCTTACACAACATGAGTCCTTCTCACATTTTATGTCTATGTCCAATAGAGCTCGTAAATACTAGGTTAGGCTGGTGATATCCAAAGCGATTGTGTAGTGACAAGAGTCACAACTAACAAGGTAGTACATATGGAAGGGTAATTTGATATGGTGAAAGGTGTAGTTTGGGTATTCTCATGGTGTTGAGAAGGGAAAAACTATATTCTTTGGTTTATATATTTCTGATCATTTTTGGGTTGTGAGACTTATTCCATTGAGTCTAGAATTTCATTTCCATTAAGTAATATTTTTTTTCATTGAAAAAGGTTTTTGTTTGACTAAGATATAGTTGTTTTTGTGTGGCGGTGTTCCCAGTGTTGAGATGAGCACACCGTACCTTTTGGTTTGAAAATACCTATCCTGTGGATCTATGGCCTCAGCTTAGGGGTTACTATCATGTTAAAATATGCATACACATGGAATGTCTAATGCTGGGTGGAACTTTGTCCTTTTGAAGCTAGTTGCTTTTCACTAAGATGAGTGTTTTGTTATAAGTTTATTTACTAATTTTGTTTATATATATATCTACTCATGGGTCTAATTTTGTTGTCGTTTACATGGTTGTAGGTGGCAACGATGAGATATTATATACTTATCATTTATATGGTTGTATATGTAAGCCTTTATATCCATTTTTGTATATGTTATTATGGCGATAGGTGGTAGTCAATATATATGATTTTTAACATTGTTAATATGGTTGATTGTGGCATCCTGTAGATCTATTTATTTACATTGTTTATGGGGGCTTGTAGATCTAACTATATTAAAGTTTAAATGGATATAATAGATATGATATTTCATGTTTGAAATCATGTTAATTATTTGCCAATATTTGGTTTCATTTCCTCCTTGCATATAATGTGTATTGGGGAATGATATGCATTTATATTCATGCATTTCATTTTAAAATATTGAATGTTTTATTTTAGTGTCTCTTTGGCATGCTATCTTATCCTTAGTTACCCTTATTATGTTTTTCATTAACGTGATTTAACCTTCCCCTTGAGTTTCCATGTGTCCTTGACCTTGGATTTTGGGATGGGACATCACAAGTTGTACTTGTAACAAATAACATGACCTTAAAGTATTAGTTTGATCAACCAAGTTTAAATTCCAAGCAATCTAGATGGCTGAAATTTTTATGTGAGTTTAATTTTGAAATCAAACATTTAAAATAAAAAAAGAATAAGGTTGTAGACGCTCTTAGCAAAAAAAATCATGTAGCGGGATTAAGCATGTGCAAATTATATTTATGAACAAGAGTTTTTGAATCCCAAAATAAATATGAGACTTACCTTCAAGTAAAAGAAAAATTGTAGTAGGGAAACTCAATATATGTAAAGTGTGAAGGATATCAGCTCGAAGAAGATGATCTTCTTGTTTATAAGGAAAAACTGTATATTCCAAATTGTGTAGATTTGAAGAAGGTTGTAATGGATAAAATTCATGAAATTCCAAACTATGGACATCCAAGATATCAAAATACAATAACAAGAAAAAGGAAACAATACATATGGTATGGAATAAAGAAGGTTATAGAAGAGTACATTTCCCAAATTCAAAAGTTCGAACAAATCAAGGAAGAGAATCAACATTGTTATCACTTGGATTTTATCCTTGGTTATGGGAGGATAAGTCCATGGTAACCACAAAACCAATATTTAGGAGGAAAGTTGGCTTCTTTCCTACCATAGAGAGATCTCTCAATAGATAAACACAAAGACCAGATATTTCTATCAATGAAACAGTTTTAAGGATTATAATGGTTGAAACAAGTGGTAACATTAGGCATGGAGTAAAAAATTACAATTTAAATGATAATGCTTTGCAAAACAACTTATTTATAGATGCAAGATAATCACTCTTTTACAATCAATTCGTTAATTGTCTGGTGGTAAAGAAGAATAAGAAACAATCCATTAACATGGGAATCAAAACATGAATCTAGTGTCAACTGTAGAGGAAAAGCTTGTGAATGCTTGAAATCAAAGAACCGGAGCATAAAAATATGAATTATTATTCAACATACACTTATCCAAGCATGAAAAGATAACAAAATGAATAAGATAACAAGAAATACATTCACAATGAGAAAAGGAAATACATACTGTAACAAGCATAACACATGAATCTCAAAAAAAAATTGCTCGGCTCTGCAATTTTATTAACTTGGAAAATCTATTACAAAAAATGTCTCTCTTTCTCATGGGTTTCAACCCTCATTACATTTCAAACTGGTGCTTAAATGCATCAAAATTTCTCCTTGAGATTCTAACTACCTACATGCTAAAAATAGGAATCCGTAACTTCCATATTACATCTGTCAATTGTATTCTAACAAACCTATTTCCTTAACTACTTGAAAATTCATTAATTTATTCAAATTTTCTTGTCTTCAAAATAACCCGGGCCTTGAGATGAATTTCTTCATTGATGTAACTTATATTTCATCTTGCCAATTTTTTCTATTTCCTTCCATTGGTATCCAGATGGCATCTCCAAACTAGCCATCTCCTTTTCTAGTACTCTGAATTCTACATGGTCCACATATGATATAGGTGGAAAATGAGCACCAATTGTTCTAAACATATTCACCAACTCAAAATCCAATTCTAGCTTGTCAATTATGACTTTTCGTGACAAAGGTTGAGTCATGTCTTCAAATTTTCTGTGATCGAATCTAGATTTGACTAGAAATACCTGATACTTAGCTTGGGAAACAAGTATGCCATCTTCTTCCCAAAAAGAAGGCATTCCTTTTTGAAATAATGGCACAGATGAACCTTTGAAAGTTTTAACTTGATGCAGCATTATATCAATTTTCTACACAGTTTCAATGTATTGATTTTTTCCTACCACCTTTCTTTCCCAAGTAATGACTGTAATTCAATATTTGATTTCCATCGTCCTTCATTCCTCTTTAGACAGAGTATTAAGGAAAATTATTGTGTTTTTAGTTGTTTCAATTGGTTTCCAATTCAAAGCTTCTTTCACAAATGTACAACTCTGCCTAGCATAATTTATCACCATCTCATTATCTCGAATAAAATTCAAGTATGTTCTGATCATGGTGGCTTCTGAAATCAACATATCCCAAAGGAGATGTCTAGCTCCTTGCACTAGTAACTATCCAGGTAGCTACTTCATTAATTTTTCATTTTTTTCCAACAATTCTTTATTTTTATCCTCAAGTAATTTACTTTCTTTTACTTTCTTCTTAAGTACATCATCCAAATTCTGATTTTGACTCTTTAAACCAATTATCTCTTTATCCTTCAAGCTAACTTGTGACATAGCATGTACAATTGCCTCAGTATTTGTTTTAGTGCTTAGATGTGCTGCTGGTATTATTTCTATTTCATTTGTATCTCCCCTTTCCCTTTCCAAAATCAATTGATTCTCATTTAATACATCAATCTTTGCAATAAGGAAACCTCTTTCCTTTTCCCATTGTTTATGTTCTTCAACAAGATTTAACAATTTTTCTTTGTGGTCATTGAATTCTTGAGACAATAGTTCTTTTTATTTTTCCAACTATGTTAATTAAGAGGCCTTAATTAACTGAGTTGTTGGGATTTTCAATTTCTTCTTAAGTAATTGGATAGTGTTTTCCTTCTCTGCCAAAATATTTTGTGTTACTTTCCCTTTATCAACTTCATATCCATGGTCAACAGATCCCCTTGAATCTTTCTAATCCGTTGTTGGTGCATTTTGTTCTCCAACTTCTCTTGTCTCAGTTGATCTTCTATTTTAGACAATGTGGACTACAGCTTGGATACCTTTAGAGTGTCTTTCATCAAGTCACTATAAATGACTTCTCAATTTTGTTTATGCAAATGGATCATATCAGGCACTGGGGTGTCCCCCAAATTCAATCTCATCTCAGCAATTTTGTTTCTANGAATTGAATCTTGTAAACTAATTAAGCATACACTCAACCAACTTACCAAACTTGCCTAGGATCAAATCCTATAGAGGACTCTTCCTCATTAACTACAATACAAACTGTCGTGACTAAGTCACAGGACTGGGATCGAATCCAACTAAAATAATTACAAATACAACCATAGCATAAAAACTTAAAGTGCAATCCTGGCATCAACCAAGCATTGAAGAATCATATAGAATCACACTAATCTGCAATGACTAGGGATTAAATTTCTTCACTGATAAACCATTACATGCATATTTCAAAACAACAAACAACCTTAACTATGTTTGTCTTCAAATGCAACACAAAGTTTTGAGTCTCAAGAATAGAGTTCCTGGAGAATAAAAAATTAACGTCATTTTGATAAACACAGCCACAAAATAGAGCATAGAAATCCCATCAACATTCTTCACCATCTAGGTTTCACGACTCACGAAGTCACGTGAACAACATAGACCGAGGATACAATCCTCTAATAAAACAAACCAACTAAATAAATTGAGTTTGGCATTTCTTCATTTTAAATACAAAACCAAAACACTATTAGTATCCATTTTCTATAGAGATATTCACACTCTCTAAGAAGTTTTACAGAAATACATTTTAAATCTAGGTTAAAATTCCATTTACAAGAAAACAAAGTAGTAGTAGTTCATGGAATAATTAATTTCCCCATTCATGTTTTATTCCCATAGGGCCATGAGTTTTCATAACAAACACCCCAGGGGTTATATGAACATAAAACCCTTACAATGTTCATCAAAATTGTCTCCCATTACCCAATTTAACCCCATAACATAGCTACCTTGCATCAGGATTGGGTTTAATAAACAAAGATTTCACCTCTACAAACCCTTGTCACACGGTCTCATTTACAATCTCAACTATCACCACATTAAACTATGGATTATAAAATTTACATGAAATCCATGGATATTTGTTCATAGATCAATGTTCAACGTTCCATATGAATCATGGAGGATATGACATACATTCCTATGATTTCAACCAACAATTGGAAGCTATGAATAAGCATCAAATTTAGTATTAAAAAATATTATGATATATATGCATGCGTGTCTTTTTAAAGGATATGTCTGAATGATATAATTGACTAGCTTGAGTGGATTATCACTTGGTAGGGGTAAATAGTGGTTGGAACTTAGAGTTCTCTTAAGTTATAATTATGTCAATTATGGAACTTGCAATACAGAGCCATGAAAAAAAATTGATATTAAGAGGTAAATACAAAGGCATAAGTTTGTCCCAACTATTTAGCACTACAATCTATATAATTGATATCCTAGAACCAAAGTAAATTGGTAGAGTAAAACATGTCTTAAAAACCTTAGAGGAAGAAGTGAAGGAACTCTATGATTTAGCCACCGAGAGTAAGGTACCTATAGGTAAGAGAAGAATAAACTACATTATCCAACATGCTAAGTAATTCAGATCCTTCTATAGGCTAATAACCATACAAGAAGAAGGTATTTCTCAGTCAAATAAACCTTTAAAGCCATAAACAATTACACTAGCTTGTAATTCCTAATAAGTCAACAAACACCATATAATACATGGGAGAAAAAGAAATAAAAAGTCATGGGACAGAATACTGATAATACTTCCCAAAGTAAAAGGTGAAAGAATGATCATAAATACAATGAAGTATGAATTTGGAGAATCATCACAATTTTCATAATGTTGAAGTTAATTTACTAAATATGAGGTTAAACCAATCAAGAGAGCAATCTTCTTATGATTTCATAATTCTATAAAGACCCGGGAAAAAAAAGGTGTATTTTAGGGACACTACATTGGCAATTCAGAAGGTGTGGCTGCTCTGAGGCTGTCATTCAAGCTCTACCATAAGTTCCTCTTCTTGTGGTGGTGAATTCAAGTTTCCATGTTGAGTATCATCCTTTTCAGTGCTCATGATGTTTTCAATTTCTGAAAAATAATGCAATGTGCAACAAACAAGAATTTTATTAGATTGCCAAATTTTTTTTATTTGCATTGGTTAGTGACAAACTCATCGATCACGAGTGTGTGAATCTCAATTTGATACCACTTGTAATGTCTTTCACTTGTGATGTCCTTGATGCAAGTATTTTAAGAATGGGAATGATAGTTGCACATCCACCATCGATGTGGACAATGCTTATCTCTGGTAATCCCAATACCAATTTTAGTCCATACTCCTTTCATGTAAGGGTTGTCCTTGGGTGTGTTTAGTCAGGTTTCCTTGCTTAGGAAGGAATTTCAATGTTTTGTCATATGGTTGGGTGTTTTGGTGTTTGATATGAAGGTTTAGCATGATCTTTTGTTGAGTGGTTTTCATGAGTTTTCTTATGGTGGATTGCTTAGGCCAAAGACTACCCTCAGTCAAATGTCTTGACGAGGACAATTTGCGAAATAAGAAAATGGTTTGTGTTTGATTTATGGTTTCATAATTTTTGTTATTAATGATATGATGGTAGCTTAACGTATGGTTATGATGGCGTTTATACGGTACATAACTATTTAATTTTGTAATGGACTATGCCCTCGATGTGTAGCACATCTTTGGGATATTGTTTTTTTTTTATATTTTTCTTATGTGATGTTTAAAAGTATTTATAATAACTCTATCACAGTTTATTTTGAATATTGTTTAAATATTATATATTTTAATATATATTTATTATTTAACCAAAAATGGGTTTGACTTAGTCCCAAGATTCAAGAGTGAATCATGTCCCTTTCATGGGACTAAAAGAGAGATTTCTCTCTATGCTAAAAAGTATATGATTTAAATATATATATATAGTATAATAAATTATTATTTTGAGCAATCAGGTGTATCCAAAATATTTACAAGGTTTTATATAGTTTGTACTTCATATATGCATTTCTATTTGCATATTTGGCAAACCCTGTATACACAGATTTTGATAATGACTTTTTTGTAAACCTGCACACTTATAAAAGAAATTATTCATGTGAGCGTAGGTTTACAAAATTGTAAAAACAATGACATCAATCTGCAATAAATCAAATCATACATAATTAAACATGAACAAATAGATTTTATGACTAATTATGTTATTCATATCATACTTAAATAAACAATACTAATATAACCTTTAAGACACTTCTTTAGATAAAAATCATAAGTTAAATTGGATATCAATCTTTTCTTTTTCCAACTAAATAGGAAATTTCCATGTTCCATCCAAACTTAGACCTCGAATCATTCCTTGTTCGTTCCACATGTCACCATCGAATTGAACCAAGCATAATAGAGAATAGAAGGCATGGGTGTAGTTTTCTATCTTGATTACTATCAGCATAGTATCCACAAGGTATTTTAGGTCAACTCTATGTGGAGTCCTATAATAATTTTCCCCTTTCCCATAGTCTTTCCTAGACTAGGCAATTTAACAATATTTGCAATTGAGCACTCAAATACCTAAAAATGAACTCTCTAGTGCGCGAAGGACCATTACCCCATGTAATGTATGCTCTCTACTATTTATTATTTTTCTTGAGGAAAAGGCTCATATGATTTAGTCTAAACTCACTATTTAGTAACAAATCATACTGGTTGTTTTCTTTACTTCCTCTTTGCTTTAATAATTAGATCTCTTTAACTCACATATTTATTTTATTTTTAATTAACTAGTATAGATTTATCTTTATCCTATTTCTAGTTGATTTTAAGTTAACAACTACTTAAAACCATTCTTATCTCTATCATGCTTGGTCCCTCTTCAAGTGGTTGGACCCGTCAATTACAAAAAGTTAACGAAGATAAATAATATGCTAATAATACTAATTAATGCACTTTTGATGGTCCAGATCCTCTAGGTCAACATCAGTTAGACATAACAAGTCTAGGTGTTCCATATCTTACTACTCAACACCAACTCAAACATAACCATAATATAAGTGCTCTAGAGCTTACTTCTCAACACTAACTTAACGATAGTCTAAGTGTTCAATATCTTACTACTCAACACCAACTTAAACAATTAAAATAGTATAGGTGCTATAGAGCTTACTACTCAACAACAATTTAAACAAAAATACAAAATAAATAGTCTTTGTTTGGGATATTACATCCCACCCTGCTTAAAAAAACATCTTCCATGTGTTAATAAATACAAAAAAAAATTAAAATAAGGAGGGGTAATCCTCTTTCATAACAGTTTCATTTTCCCATGTAGACTCTTCGGGATCGAAATCGTTCCATTGCACTTTGAGCTGGAAAATGGCTCACTTCTTGAGTTGTACTTATCTCTTGTCCAATCTATGAAGGAATTCTGGCGCAAAATCCCCTTCTGGTTCTACCTATATTAATGACCAATCAAGTACATGTTTATTATCATAAACATATTTCTTAAGTAAGGATACATGAAAAATAGTGTGAACCTTCACACCCCAGCTTCCTGGACTAGCCAATTTCATGATATTGGCAACTAAGTGCTCAAAGACCTATAGTTGAACCCTATAGTGCACCGGGGACCATTACCCCATGTAATTTCTCTATCTGCTATTTACTATATTTCTTAAGGGAAAGGATCCTATGATTTAGGCTAAAATATCCATTTAGTAACAAACCATACTTCTTTTTTTTCTTTACTTCCTCTTTACTTTAATAATTAGATCTCTTTAACTCTCACATTTATTTTATTTTTAATTAACTAGTATAGATTTATATCTATCATATTTATAGTTGATTTTTAGTTAACAACTACTTAAAACCATTCTAATCTCTAGCATGCTTGGTCCCTCTTCAAGCAGTTGTCCCCATCAGTGATAAAGAGTAAAAGAAGATCAATAATATGCTAATAATATTAGTTAATTCACTTTTAATTTTCCAGAGATTATAGTTCAACATCAGTTAAACATAACAAGTTTAGGTGTTCTAGATCTTACTGCTCAACACCAAATCAAACATAACGATAATCTAGGTGCTCTATATCATATTGGTCAACACCAACTTAACAATAGTCTAGGTGGTCCAAAGCTTACTGCTCAACACCAACTTAAAGAATTAAAATAGTCTAGGTGTTGCATATCATACTGCTCGAGACCAATTTAAACAACAATAAAAAAAAATAGTCTTGATTTGGGATATTACAACCCATTTTTGTTTAGTTGTGGGAACACCTAGGACGACATTGTACTAAGCGAGGGAGGAATGTAATAACCCCATTTCGACCCTTGAAATTATTGGCTTGATATGTAAATATCGTAAATATGTAGTGTATGATTCCTAGCATGGAGCTCAAGGCCAAGGCCACACTGGTGAATACTTGGCTTATAAAGACAAGTATTTTATGTTGTTGAACATGTACTAGTAAGCCATGGAAAACTATAAAAAGCATCTAAATATTTATAATGCAAATAAAATTCAAATGGATAGCTATGTAGGAAACTAAAATGAGGGTGTTGTGTTCATCCACTAGGGAGATGAGAGGTGTTTGTGGGATTAAATCCTATGTTTCCAAGTGTTATCTTGAGAACCTATGTGCCATAATGGTAATAAAATACCCAAGTGAACGTCTTTATTGATCTTTATTTTTGTTGTAAGTAGTCAGCTGAGAAATCATGTCATGAATTTAATGGAGCATGGGTTGAACCCAAAAATTCATGAACTCAATTTTGTGTTCCTAGAATTCAGTTTTCCTCATTGGGATTTGTTTCCCTTCATTTTCATTCCATTGTTGGACAACCAAACTCCAATTTTTAGAACCCTATATATTCCCAATAGTGAAAAATAGTAGAATTCGTAACCAAAGAAAAAGTCATGTTTTAGAGTGTCAAAAATGCTCAGAAATTCATGTGGGTTGTGAAATCCAATGGAGAATCATATATGGCAACCTTGGGGTGAGTTTGAGAGAGTTAAAGACCAACAATTTGTGGGAAAACCCATATTTTGAAGCCCAAAAATTGAATTTCATGATTGAATTTAGTTTGACCAACAATAAAAAAATCCAAGAGAGGATTGAAGTCATAGAGAGATCAGAGGTTGGAATTGTTTTATAAACCCAGTTAAGCAAAGAAATCTCTAAAGGTTTATCTGCTTCGACCTTTTTATGCCCACCCTAAATAGAAATGGAGGGAATGGGTGCCTAAGGGAATGTGTACCAGAGAAGGGGTCCTCCCTTGTGTTGGGTGTGGTAGGTAATGTGGGTGCCAAGGTTAGCTAAAACTAATTGAGATTCATGTAGGTTTGTGGTTGAGGTCATTGTCTTAGTATTCTCTTTTCTTGTCTCTCTGCATGTTTGATAAACCCAGTTGTGTGTTCTCTTAGCATGAGTGTGTGTGTGTGTGTGTGTGTCTATGGATGTGAATGAGCTTGTGTAGCTCATCCTTGGTTGATACACAGCCCAACTTGGGGTGTCCTCCAAGTAAAAATATAAAGTTATAGAGCGCATACAATTGTGTGGAACATTTCTCTTCCATAACTAGTTGTTTGGTTGACTTTATTGAGAACATAAGTGTTTACTTGTTAATTCGATGTTGTGTTTGAATGTGCATGCACTATTATTATTA